>JBAFWW010058909.1:24215-35554 GCA_036873685.1 Agapornis canus | reverse complement strand
CTGGATGATCTTAAGGTCCTTTCCAACCCTAACTATTCTATGATTCTGTGATTAACAAGAGGTCTATGTCTTCATATAGGAGAGGCAGCTGTCAGAAAAGTTCCCCCAACAGGGTGAGTTACCTTGCCTGGACATCAAGGGAAGCCTCAAAAGTGCACTGGTAGGTCTCCATCGACTGTGGAGTGAACGCCACCGTAGCAAAAGCATGGGAGCAGCTGGGAATACACATCTGAACAGGATCCACCTCAAAAATGTCACTAATACGGCTGTTAAGCTTGGGAACACCACAGAAGGGGGTTAGGATGAAACATTCTTCAATGTGATGTAGCATTATTCATATATGCATCACTGGGAACAGCCCCACATGGCATGTATCCCTCCCTACTTCCTTCGACAGGCTTCTTCATCCCACAGTGTTGATGACCTTGCATGGGGAGCTGCCATAAGGACCAGAACTGCAAAAGCTTACTTTGTGCTCTGGGCAGTCATCCCAGCACACATAGGAAGTGGGGACTGCATGGAAAACCCTGCAAATAGTCTAGAATTGATCTTTAATGAGAAGGAAAAAAACTGGGAGCCTGAGGAAATGGTCTGCTTTGAGCCCAGGCACAGTCCAGTAAAAGCCCCCATCTGAGCATGCTTCCAAGAGATGTTCAGAAGGGTTCAGGTCTCTTACCAAAGACCCAGAGGGGTGAACCAAAACCCTGCTTGAGAGATGCTGAATTCAACCCATCACTCCAGCACTGCTGCCCTCCCCTGTAGTCTGACCTGCACAGCGCTGAACTAGTCTGAGTGAGAGGAAGCACTGAATCTGGAGAATGAGGCAGGCTATCACACAGCCTTTAAACAGCAACAGTCACCTTGGCCTCTTGTCCTTACCTTACTGGAGACAGGTCTGATGGATAGGATGACGTTACAGGGGACTTTGCCCACATTGCAGATCTTGAAGCGAGCTGTGGCCTGGTGCCCAACCAGAACATCAGTGAAGATAAACTTGTTCTCATCTGTGATGAAGATGCCCTTGTCTTGCACTGTCTGTAGGATGTGGCAGAGGTTGTTGTTGCTGCAGATTCGATGTTCCTCAAAGATGGACTCTATGTCATCAACCACAAATGCTGCAAGCAGATCAGAGGAGCACTGAGGATGGAGAAGCCATCCTCCTGAATTTATTTGCACCCTGTTGGCCTCTCAGAAGGCTTGATGAGCCTCTTCTGCCCAGGTCACTGTAAAACCCAACCTTGGGTGGGAAACCTGGCTGTGAGGATAGAGCTCAGTCACCCTCAGTCTTTGGGTGTTGATTTCATTTTAACCTTCCACGCATCCCTCCCAGCCTCTCCTCACTGGTGCACTTGAAAAAGACTGGAACCTCTGAGGATTTTAAGATGGGACTTCAAGGTTAGGGTGCCTCTTTATTCAAGCAGTAAGTTTAAGTGCTGATCAGCACCAGTGGACAGGGTGTACCTGGAAGGCAGGACTCAGCAAACAGGGTATATGGGATGCCAAAAGGATTATCCCTGGGGTCTCTGTCACTGACATCGATGGACAGGAGCTCCTTGCATGTCCCCAGTGGCTCAGCATAGCACTCCACCGTGATCATCTGCTGGCCCCCAGGAGGGATGGTGCCAAAGCCTGGGTACACTGTGAACATGCCCATGGTGAGACGAGCCTGAAGAAAGAGGCAAATCAACAGCCTTACCTTGACCATCCCCAGAAAGGAGCATGCCACTCCTTCGCCTCCAGGCAGGCCCAAGCCCCCAGCCCCAGGGCAGGGAAGGATGACTCCATGGCTCAAAGGCAGCCCCAGGATGAAATGAACAAGCCAGGACAAGCTGCAGGCTTGTCCTGAGTGAGGAGAAAGGAGTTTGGGTGTAAAGGGTGAAGGTGGCAGCAGGGATCCTTCAGCCTCTTGGGGTAAAACAGGAGAGCAGAAAACTGTGAGAAATTATGGGAAATGGGAAGAATGATGGGAAGAATCAAAACCAAACTCATCTGATATCTGTGGACTGGAAGTTTAAACAGGAATATTCTGCATCTGTGGTATTTACACACTTATTTTGGCTAGGAGCTACCAAACACAGGACCTTTTCCCCTCTTTTGCCCTGCAAGCTGCAGGTTTGATCCCAGTGTGGGACTGTCAGTGGGACTGAGCAGCTCCTGCCTCTGCTTGCAGGTGGGAGATGACAGCCCTCCATCACATGGACCATGCCCCATCCTGTGGTGATGAGCCCCCTGCCTGCAGCAGCATGTGTTGGGGAGCAGGGACAACTCACCTGTGGGACAGGGTTTGGGTCCTTTTGCAACAAGCGCCTGCTTGGTTTGGCTGACAGAACCACTGGCTTTCCATTTTCACTCTCTTGGG
Source organism: Agapornis canus (assembly GCA_036873685.1). Taxonomy (NCBI): domain Eukaryota; kingdom Metazoa; phylum Chordata; class Aves; order Psittaciformes; family Psittacidae; genus Agapornis; species Agapornis canus. The sequence continues at coordinate 33,195 of JBAFWW010058909.1, read as the reverse complement.
AGTGAGCAGATTTCCTTTGATGTGCGCTAAGAGGAGAAAACAGAAACATCCATCATGCATAGCTCCCCCTGCCTTTCTCAGAGGCTGAAGCTGGCCTTGCCATGGAGGAAAGCTTTCAGGCTCTTGGCTGTTCCTGGAGCCTGCAGCAGGTTCCTGTGTGCCTGCAGCACACAGCACAGAAGCTTAAGGATAGGTCAGCTGTATCACCAGCTTCATCCTACACATGGGGATACTGAAGCATTTTTCTGCTCCCTGTTCACAAGCCTGTGATGCTAAAGGACAGTAACCCAGGTGTCCTGGCTGCCTGTCACACCCTAGTCATGCCATGGTGCCTCGTCAGGCAGGAAGGACACCTTTTCTCACCTTTTCTTTGGCAACAGAGGTGCAGCCTGGTCTCCTTGGTAGATGAAGAATTTAAAGTCAAGGATGCCTTTGTTTTCCAGCATGAAGCTGCAGGTTTTCCTGGTGCCACTCACCATGGCACCAAAGCTGATAAGTGAGGCAGGGCGAATGCTGTACTTGCTGAACACAGCTTTCGCTGACACCCTCACTGGGATGATGGCAATGGTCTCACCTTCTTCACAGATGTGGGGATCAATCACCTGCAACCAGAGAATAACTTGGTAATTACAGCAAAAAGGCCAGCCTTTACCTCTGTCTCCTGATCCCAGGTCCCCATCAGCTCACTGTCCCTATTTAAGTACCTCTCCAGAGCCAGATTTTCAGCTCTGCTTAGGAAGCATCACAAATAGTTTCTGAAAGACCTTGTCATATAAATGTGAGAGAGGATTCTCCAGCTAAAGCCCTCCTTCCAGAAACACATGTCCTGCTCCCACTCCCCAGCTACCACCTGTAGCTGTGTGCTACCACTTCCTGGCCCAGGCAGCTCACCTGGCACTGCAGGATGGGTTTGTTCTCAATGCTAAGTTCTGTCTTAGGGTGGAAGAGCAGCTGGACCTGTGCAGGGCGTTCAGAGCTAGCCAATACACCCCTCTGCGGCTGGACAGTGAAATGGGATGCCAAGTCAGGTATGCTGGTATGTGTGGCTTCCAGTTTGAAACTGGGGAGAAAGAGAAGGAACAAAACTGCTGCAGTTGAAAGTCCAGGGGCCGCCACCACAGCAAGAACATTGCATAGCACCATAAAAACCATCAAGGGGAAAGAGTCTAGCTCTGCTTGGGGATTCCCAAATCTTGACACAGAGTGCAGACAATCATGAGTGTTGCAAGGTAACCCTGACACTGCATTTTTTTATTCCCTCCTTTAAAGAGTCTCATTAAAAGAGGTGAGCCAACCCATAATAGAAGGCAATGATCCTCAGCAATGAGTGGCTTATATTTCAGGGTCTCTTCTTCTGGTTCTTGGTGAGCTGGATTCTCTATTAAAATATCTGAGAACAGAGAGCCCAGGTTTTGTATTTACTCAGACCATGATGCAGCCAAACATAGGAACAGGGCAAGAGGAGAAGGCAGATGGTGGCACCATGTATTCACTGAGCAGGCAGCTGGACCCACCTGTACACAACCTCGTACTTCCCTTTATTCCTCAGAGTCAGCACTTCCTTTGCATCCCCCAAGACTTTAAGGATTCCAAAATCCACACTGCCATCTGTACCTGCAGAAAACCCAGAGTTAAGTAAGAAATGAGAGATACTTGTGATCTGCTGCAGAGTATACCAAGTGACAGGACATATATCAATCTGCACATTAAGCTGCACACTTCAAAGCTCAGAGGTGAGAGAGACTCAAGGCTGTCTGTGCCTTGGCAGTGTTTTACTCCAAGCAGCTTGCAGGATATGTGTTTTACAGACTCATGCCATGCTTGTATGCTATCTCATCCTACACACCAAGCACTTAGTTTGTCTATGTGCCAACACAAGGCAATGCAATAGGAGTACTTTGGGGACATCCACTGACCTTTAGAAATGCTGATGTTCAGAGCAACATCATAGGCCTCTGCAAAGACTTGGATATTTTCAGTGTGAGCAACCCCCAGCTCGTTTTCAGTGTCTGAAATCTAAGACAGCAAGAAACAAACACTGCTTAAACCATTCTCCTCAATTTGTTTGGTTGACAATGTATGAGTCCTTGTCTCTGCCAGCTGCTTCCACCGTGGCCTCCCCTGCTTGCCAAGCATTTGTGGACTCCCAGATTTTCCTAACCTGTTCATCTTATGGGCTGACCCAGTGGGATTTGATTCAGTAACAAACACAATCAGCCCAACTCTGCTCTCCTGCTGCTAAAGCACCACGGCAGGCATGTAAAAACAACCACGAAAAGTTTAAGTTGTCCCAGAGCAGGTGGCATTGATCCAATCAACCCTCTCCTCTTCAATCACTCGGCATCCTCACCAAAATGTAGCTTCTGAACCATGCAGAGCAACATTTCAAGTTTGCTGCTCTATGTTAAGAACCCCAGACAGACTCCAAGAAGGGTTCATGGAGCATAGCAAAGTCTGGACAACCAGGGCCTGATTACCCACCAATACAGGTAGAAAGAAATCTCATGAACGCTCATCATTTTGCTCTCTCTGCAGAGTACCCTTCAAGCACAGTCTCCATCCCTAAAAGCATGGAGCTGATCACTCCACCCTGCTTTGGCAGGCAGGTCACAGTCCCCCTCACCTCTAGTCGGATTGTCTTCTTAATGTTGAGAGCCTTCATAGGCTTAAAATATAGATGCACACCAAACTCTGTGCGGGGGCCAACGATGCCCTCAGCTTGAGACACAGAGAAGTCCTTGCCAAGGTTCTCCAGCCCACTGAGTCGCCATGCCACAGGCAGTGGGGTGCGGTTTTGCAGAACCAGGGTCTTGCTGTCCCTCCTGCAGAGACCAGACAACACTCAGCACTGGCTGCTTGACTGGCATGCCAGCCTTGCAATTGAATGCAGCTTGGAGCAGCCTCATCCCCACATGCAAAACCATAGTTAACATTTTCCCTTTGCCACAAGTCTCACAGGTGAGGTCCTTGGGGAGACCTGGGTGCTGAAAGTGTATCCAACATAAGAGAGATAAGGAGGAGCAGCTGAACTGCTCACTGAACCAGCAACCAAGATACAAATGCACCAGGATGCCCATTGCACAGCACTGCTGGGGCTACAGAGCTTGTGGAAGTCATGAGATATCCAAGCCAGCAAGGAATGGTGAGCAAGAGACTGGATCTGCTGGAAGAAGCCAGCCTCCTATCTCAGTGGCCACAGAGCCAGGAAAGGAAGCTGGAAGGGAGCTGGCTAACAGCTCGTGCCCCCAGCAGAGCCTGTGGGGTGGGATGACTGACCTGTGCAGCAGCAGCCTGTCGAAATGCAACTGCCTGGGGCTGACTCCCAGCTCCACCTGCACCCCCTGGCAGCACAGGTGGAACACCACCGGCTCTGGGTTGCTGTTAATGGAGCAGATGAGATTGTCTTCCACGAGGCCATCTGAAGTGGGGTATGCCCAAATGCTCAGCTCCTGGTTCCATCCCCACAAAAAGAAACATAGAAGAGCATTCAGTGCGCAGGAGGAACAGGTCCTGGGCACTTCTACCTGTGCTTGCCCTATCTACCCATCTCCTACCTGCTTCTCATTTGGTTTCAGATTCATGCTGGGAGGGTCTAAAAAGAATGTGTCCCCTTTGAGATCGTGCTCAAAGCAGAAATGCACCTCTGCTTCCAAGGCAGTGATGTTGAGGATGGTGATCTTCTCATAGTTGCTAGGATGTGGCAATGCCTTGTACCTATCCACAAGAAGGGAAAAGGCTGTTGAGGATAGCACTGCCCTTGAAACACACTGAGGAAAGCACCATGTCCTGACAGCAGCAGGCCTTACTGGAAGACCACAGCCTAACGAGATGGCTAAGGATAACTTCCAAGGGCATGTTGCACAGTCTGTGTCTTCATCCTTGCACTACTTTGATGTCTGCCCTATACTTGGTGCCTCCATCCCAGAAGCCTGATGATAAACAGGCCACTTAAAGAGCATTTTACAAAATATCAATTCAAGGACAAAATGAAAGTACACCAGGCACATGGGTTCTTCCCCCTTCTTTGTTAGATTTCCTTCCCTGCAGGGTATAAAGAAATGCTTTTGAAAAAAGGTTTTAAAAATAGTCTAGCTTATCTCTTTCAAACAAGTCATGAAACTGCCTTGAATTTAATGGGTTAGCTCAAAGCCTGAGGGAAGGAAATAGAAAGGATTCATTCCCAAGAGGAATGCTAAATTGAACAATGTCCCTGCTCTCAGGTGTGAAACAGAATCTGGAGTTAAAGGGCTAAGAACATGAACAGAAACCCAAAGCATTCATCAGCCTGGCTAAAGATCCCATTTTCTTTTTTAAACTGTTTTGATTTCCTCAGGTTGGAAATTAAATCTAGCTCTGCAGAGCTCCCACAAAGACAAGAGCTTCATTTCTAATATTAAAACAAAAGTTACATGCTACAACGGCCAACCCTTTTAGGCAGACTTTATCCAGCAGTGAGGATCAGGAAAAAATAATCCCCATTTTTATTCCTCTGCAGCCCGCTGCACACCCTCCTCTCCCCCATACTGGCAGGTCAAATTGTAAAGTCTTACTAATATTACAGACTAAGGAATGGTTTACAAAACCATCAGCAGAATAACTGCTTATTCAGTGTACCTGTAGAAATCAAAGCACTCAAAAAAAGCACCATGAATTTCATTTCATAGGTGATAAAGCTGAGATGTGGAGGGGGGATACCAAGGCACCCACCAGGTAGGAAGATCAGCTCTGTCTCTCCCCAGCTCTTCTAAGACCAATGTGCCTGTCAAATGCTCACAAACCTGTGGTCCTTCAACCCCATATACCTATTTCCTGGGTCTCTGCCTGGGCCTGCCCCGAACTGTGCCACTGGGACATGTCTCAAGTATGATCATGAGAGCAGAAGGCCCTGGAGATCCCATCCCAACATCTCAGTTTGCACAGCAGTACAGCAGGATGTTCACAGGGTGCAGGGAGCACATACCACTCTCTTGACTTCCCACACCGCAGCGGTCCAAAGTGGAATACACCAGTGTCCATGACATACTGCTTGAAGATGATGCTATCATCTGCCTTGCTCTTCCTCTGGTGAGGGAACACCACCCTGGACAGAGAAAATGGCAAATGAGGAACTATGAGATGCTCTAAGTAGAAATCATGGTCAGAAAACCATAATCCTTACTGGTGGCTGAGATACCAGTACTGGTTCCCAGTTCCAAGCATGAGAAGAAATGCTAGGTGGTTCAAGCAGCATGCTCTGTGCAAGTCAGAAGGTCACTGGGGTACATGGGGCAGTCCTGGCTCTGAGTTAAGGGGGAATCAGTGTGGGAGGCTCCCAGGGACCATCCTTACCGTGGGTCCTGGCTGATGGTGGGATACAGGCAGGTGCCCCTGCAGTGCAGCTGGTATAGTCGGTTTGTCCCCAGGATCTCAAAACGTAGCACCTGATCAAACTGGCCAACCTCTGTGGAGCTGAAGAAGATCTTCAGTTCCACCTCACCGTGGGCAGGCACTATCCACCGGCAGCTGCTCAGCCTGGCAATTAAAAGAGGAGGCTTCAGATATTGCTAACAAACAAGACAAGGAGGAGGATCATGGACTTGCCAACCCGTGGCGTTGGGGGATGGACCTCATTGGCAAGATGGCCATGAAGCAGAGGGATCACCTCCCCCACAGCTCACCTCTTAACGCATGTCTCTGGGGGTGGGACTACGTCCATGACTGTTCGGCGCACCTTTCGGGGATGGGGAAGTGCTGCTGTGCCCAGCCCCCGGACACTTTTCCTACCCCGGCTGGAGCTGTGCCTCTCCCTCACAGTCTCCCGTCTGCTCGTGGCGTTCTCCTTCCTCGACTGGCTCTTGGTGGGGGTGATCTGCTCTTCTAAGGTCTTAGCACCAAAGGGAGAGAGAAAAGAGAGAGGTGAGTTCTCCCCCTTCCTGGAGAGAAAGCTGCACGTTGGATAACAAACAGGAGAGAGAATAAATAAGCAGCTGCATCTGCCCATGAACTTGGCCTTCCTCATCGGCCTATTTTGCCTATGACACCTCTCCTTGCCCAGGACCCTCTCCTCAAAGGAAGTTGAAGGTTTGAGGTGGTTATTTTTTCTCTCTCATCTTACAGAACCATCCTATGTCTCAAGCAGAACCATCTCTTTTGGACAGCAGAAATGATGCCTGCAGACGTGGCACCCCATCACATTTTCACTGCCCTTCCACAGTTGCCCTTTTTCATCCCATATGCACTCCTTCATGCTCTCCCCCGACCCCAGCCTGGCCTCTGCCCCAGCACCTTCACTGTGGGCACAACAGGAACATCCAGGTGGAGACTTTCAGTTTTCTTTTCTTCTGAAGTGGCACCTTCTGGTACAGCAAACATAAAGTGCTTGAGGGCTTCTCCTACTGTGGGGGCCATTCGCTTCTCCGGGTAATGGATCACAGAGTACAAAGTGGTAGGTGGAATGGGAGGCCCTGAGGGACCCAGCCCCAGGTCATCCAGGATCTAAAGCACAAGAGAAAATTGTTTATACTCCCATCACCTTCATCCTCACACTCCCTCCTTAAAGGCACTGAGTTTTTGGCAATGTTGGGTTTTTTTTTATTTCTATGGAGTACAATGCCTTTTTATGCCCAGCAGGATGGGCAGGCTCCACAGCAGTGCTACAACCTACAAGAGGGACCTAGAGAGAAACCTCTTCCTTGAGTGACTCAGCTGAAGTGACCATGAGCTGCATTGCCCTTGGACCATTTGTAATGATTTCCAGACTGGGAAACTCTCTGAACAGAGTACTTGTACAGACAGCACTCTCTCTTTCCACCCATCTGAGGGATGGTGGGAACCTCCTCAGCCACATGGCTGCTGTGGAGACATTGTGGAACATCATCAGTGGCCTGGACAAGGGTCTGTGCCATTCTTATCTGGTGGTACATGATGCACCAAGGCCCAAGGCCGTGGCAGGCTCAGCATCTGAGCCTTGTATGGTTTTACCTGCTCTGCTGCTGGCAGCCTGCTGCTCTCCAGGATTGTCCTGATCACATCTTCTGAGTGCAGCACCTGGATGTCCAAGCAGGGTACCCCAACATGCTGGTCTCTGGCTGACCCTTCTGCACCCTCCCCTTCCAGCAGAGATGACTTTGAGTCCTCAAGAGCCTTCAATTTTTCCAGCCGCTCGTTCTCCAGCCTTTTCAGACACTCCTTTTCTCTGTTCTTCCGCGCCCTGTAGCTGGATAAATGTTGGCGCCGCTGTTCTGTTTGTTGCTGTATCTCCTCTTCATTCAAAGGGATCAGCAGGATACCCTGAACCCTGTCCCAGGATGACAGAATATGGGTGACATCCTTTTGTGATGCCTCGTAGATCTTAAACCTCAGGGCCAAGTTCTTCTCACTGTCACTTTGGATCTTGGTTTTGGTTTCCTCCTCTTCCGGGTTCGGTGCCACCACCGGGCAGACATCTATCAGGGGAACCTTGCTCTGTTTTTTCTTATCTTCCTTGTCACTTGCAAGAGAGTCTGGGTGCTCTTTTACAGGTCCCTTCTTGGCCAGCTCCTCTGTCACATCTGACTGGTTGCTGCTGGACGCATTGGTGTTGCCAGTGGACGCATTAATGATCTGGACAGGAGCAGGAGAAAGCACTATTTCAAAGCACTGACTCAAATGCTGTAGGGCACTCATTGTCTTTACAACAGCACCCTAAGCCTTGCCTGAGCCCCATGCTAGGTGCTCTACAAATCCCAATTCAGCACACAGACTGTACAGTTTAGCTCAAATGAAACCAAACTCTCCAGTGTCAGCCTGACAAGGAGTCCTGCAAACCAGCTGAAGAACAGAACAGCTTCCAAACCCAGAGTACTTAAGACCAGTGTGGTCTTCTGGGACCATTTCTGGCATGCTGTGCATCCCTGTGGCTGGTTGACTCTTTGGAAGTCTGGCTCCTAATGAATGAACTAAGGCCTGGTGTATCTCCTGCCAGACATGTCAGAAAAGACACCTCATCCCAGACAGGTCATCGCTCAGAGATGGCAAGTCATATGTGGAGTGGGGAGAACTGCTGAACTAAAACTATCTAGAGCTTTACAGTGAACATATGGAGTTATGTGAAGCCATGACTCAAAGGCAGCATGATCCTAGAAGAGCAATTCTACCAACAAATCCATGGGAAAACACCCTTGCTGAAGCAGCAGTACAAACACAGGCTGCTGCTTCCCAGCACAGCCCCACATTACTCAGGGTCAGGTACTCGTCCCCAGCACTGTGTATGGCTGCTGGCTTCTCAGGGAATGGTACAGCTCAGCGGGAAGATCCACAGGGCTTTTACTCTATAAACACAACTACCTACCTGCCTGACTCCAGAATGGCTTTTCTTCCTCAGAGCGTTATTTTTGTCTTTTCCAAGCTCCCTCTTCACCCGCCTAGACTTCTTTTTCAGCTCCTCTTCTTTCTTCAAGTGCTCTAGCTCCTGCTGGTGCTTTTTTGCAAGCACTTGAACCATCTCCCTTCAACATGGCAAACAGAAAACATCCTTGAGAGTCACCATCAGAAATCTGTGTGTACTGCAATCCCAGCTGGTCCTGCACTTGATTCACTGATCCTGAGGCCAGGCAGGACTGTTAGACTATCCCCATGTACTTCCCTCAACCTGGGGAGGCTGGGAACATCCAAAGTGAGGAAAGGTGGAAGGGGACCTCCAGGGCCAGCCAAATCTCAGCCTTGCTGTCAGAAGGTCACCAGTACCAGTATCATGGTCGGCAATGAGCCACAGTTACTGAGCCACAACAGCTTGCACTTGCACCCAGGCTTCACTGCCAGAGATTAAGGTAAGTATTACAGCCTTAGCTCTGTTATATTTTAAACAAAGACCAATCCACCATTTCTCTGCACTTATGTCTGCAGCCTTATCTTGATTTCCCGGTTTAAACCAGCTCACAAATTACTAACACCTATATACTTAAACATGGGAGGTTTAGATTGGATATAAGGAAGAAATTCTTTCCTGTTAGGGTGGTGAGGC
>JBAFWW010058909.1:3885-22967 GCA_036873685.1 Agapornis canus | reverse complement strand
TGTGCAAAGAGGGTCTCCAGGCCATCAAACACCACTCCCTGGTAGCAGTCACTCAACTGTGGAAAAGTCAGGAAGAGGAAGTCAGCTATTGCACATGTTGGGCTCTCAGCTAGTCATTTAAACACAAATGTTGAAGGACACTAGCCACCGTGGTTCAAGGGCAGCAGCTCAGACAAACTCTGATCTTTCACCATGCACTGCCAGTTTATAACATCTACAGCTTCACCTAAGGATCCCTGCATGCAGCCCAGGACACCTTGCACAGCAGAATCAGACCTCCTTCAATCTGAATTGTACCTTGCTGCCTGTCTCTCTGTAGGAGGAACTTCTCCTTTGCCCACATGCCATACCTGCAGCCTTTCAGAGAGGATGGCTACCAGCAAGTCCTGTGGCAGCACGCAGCTCATGAAGCCCAGCTCTCCTGCTGTGCTGCCATTAATGCTCAGCAATCGATGCACAGCAACGCAGGGAAGGGAAGAGGTGAGATGAGAACTGGATGAGCCCTGCAATGTTGAACATCACAAGAAAAATAAACCACTTTGGAAACCCCTAAACAATTCCAACTGCTGGGCCTGGAGCTGCGTTTCTCACTAGTGGGAAACTACAATACTCTAGGTCAGAAGCATCACGGGACAACCCTGGAGGGCAAATCCCTTGGCTAGCAAGAGGCCCAAGCCTGCAAGCCCCAGGTACAGCATCCCACGGCTTTGCACACCCCCTGCAGCCATGTTATCCAGGACTGCACTCTCCCAACAAACCGTTACAATCCAGAGATTTTCTGCTAGAGCATAAGGTTTCAGTCCCACCCTGAACCATGCCCAAGTGGTGCTCTGTGCTCTATATCACCACACCAGGCTCTGGGTAGCATGGAGCCTCCACCGTGAGCAGCTCCTTCATTTCTTAAGGCAAAAGGCATTAACCACTGCAGATCACACTTCACCTGGGAGACTGTGGGATCTGTTACACATTGCTGGGATTGGGAAGTGTGTCTATCCATCTTTTTCTTGCCCACTGCTGCACTTGCTTGGCCTTGGGAACTCAGCCCATTAGGCTGTAGGCTGAATTTGCCCTCAGAGCTGGACTGGCTTGCACCTGGGCAGTGTGTGGCCTCAGTGTGGAGCTGTGGGCTGAGGGACACCGCTGTGGCTTGACCTGTGGAGAGGACAGAGGCTCAGTGGGGAGCAAGCAGCACCCTTTCACCTCAATGAACACAGCCCTGCACCCTGCCAGAGACACAGCACCCATTCCTAGCCTGCAGGGCAGTAGTAGCACTGCCTTCCAGAAGCAGCTCCTGCCCAGCTTCTATTGTTAGCATGATAAAGAGCACTGTCTAGTACTGGATTTTAAAGACAGAGAGTTTTTAATGCACAGTGTCCCTCCTATAGCAAATGTGCACGCAGGTGACACTGCACAGTAGCTCCTCTATAGATCAAACCGAGAATTCATCCTCCATCCATGACCACCCTGCACCCATCCTGTACTCTCACATGGAGACAGTAACATGCAGCCCTGTCCCAGCTGCACCCCCTTATCTCCACTGGAATTAATTCCTGGTGGGATAACCCCATCTCAGACCTTTCGCCAGCTCCCAGCCAGGTTCAAAGCTAAGCAATGCAAAACTTCCCTCACTCCCCAAGCCAAGGTCTGGCCTCACCCTGCAGAGCCTGGAGCACCAACTACCCAAAAAAGCTTCCTAAAAGTCTCCAGTCTTGCATGGAGAACAGCTCAACACATAGGAACTGTGTGACCTGACTGGGTGTATAGGGAAATCTCTGGAGAAATCTCTGCTATATACAGCATGTGTCTCGTGAAATTCCTCTGTGAGGTTATTCTTCCCTTCCTCTTATGAGTGAAGCCATACTTTTAAGTCAGTCATCTAGTGCTTAATGAGCCACTTCAAAGGGCTTTTTCCCTGTTGAAGTAAGCAGCAGTTCTGTCTGACGGCCACAAGGAGTAAGCTGGATTCAGTTTTGAGGAAATACAAAAGCTTTGAGAAAGATACAGGTGTGCTTCACCTCTTACAGAAAGAAACATGCACCAAGAAGCCAAAGGCAGTAAAAGTGCCCATCTGAGTGCTTAAAATATATGGTTTTTTTTTAATAACCAGAGATGCTTTAAGAAATTGTTTTGCATTTGTACATGCTGCACCCATGTTCCTGAAGAGAGCCAAGAGCTTTCAAACTTTTTCAGTGGAGCGAGCACAAGTAGATGGTCATGGTGGGTTTCAAAGTGCTGCTCTGGGTCCCATGTTTCTCCTTACCAGCACCCTCTGTTTCCTGCTGGCTCTGCTGGATGGCAGCCCTGACGCAGAGCTCCCGGGCACGGAGCCCTGCCAAGCTGCTCCTGCTCGAGATGGCTTCTTTCACCACAGCATCAATGGACAAGCAGGCAGCGCCGTAACGCTTGGACAGGGCAACTGCTGCCGCTGTCTTTCCTTGAGAGAGAGAGAGGAAGACTGCTTGGTGACACTTGCATGTGAGGCATTTTCAGGGACAGGCTTTGGAAAGCCCCCAAACAGGATTTTCACTTTCAGGGACAGTTGGAAAACAAATGCCCTTATTTTCAGAGAGACCATGAGGGTAGTAACTTGAGCATGGTTAGAAGCACTGAATTCTAGAACCAGGTGGATCATCTCCACCTCATGTTCAGATGAGGACTTTGTCACTTGTGGTGACCTCAGGCCTGGGTCAGGACATTGTTTTGAGTCCTATCCACCACCCCTTAAGACCATTTGCTAGCCTGTGCTGGTCAGCACCGTCTCGTGCAATGTCCGGGTATGGTTTAGGGGTCAGCATGGGCTGGGACTGCTCCCAAAAGGCAACATGGACAACTAGGCAGCGTGGTCTCATGAAGCAATGGCAACATGACCACCCTGTTTGGGGGAATGAGAGCCTAACTGTATGGACACAAGATAAACCACATGATCTGCACCAGCCCAGCAAAGGCCTGTGACCACTTCATGTATCAGCAGAGCTATGGCTTACCTCACTTCACTTCAAATGGTCAACTGAGCACCATGGTCTAACAGAATATGTCTCTTGTGTCCTGCCCCTCCACCCTCTCTCTTCCTTGCAGCCAAGGGCTGCAGCTCAAGTACCTGTCAGGGGTGCCCCATGGATGATGATGACAATCCCTCTACGGTTTTGGGCTGCGTGCCCTTCTGCAGAGATATCAATGCCACGGTGACGGGCGATGGCCCTAAAGACAGGGCTGTTGTCCAGTTCTCCTGCAGCCTCCTTGCTGCTGGAGGCGCTTTGCCAATGCTCTGCTGTGCAGAACGAGATAGAAAAGTCAGTCTCCTCAGATCCTGACTATCCTTCCCATCCCCTCAGATCCTGAGAAAGAAGACTGCTGACACCAACATCACACCTAAGGTTCCTTTAGGTTTTTGCAGATCAGGGTCTGCCCTAGATGCTGGTGAAGGTGCCTGTTCAGAGTACTTGTGCGGTGGCAGAAAGAGAGAGAATGAGCATCCAGCAGTAACTCAGGGGACCAGACCAAATCTCCTTCCATGACCTGTCAGCATGGTCTTCACGGGAGTTTGGTCCTGGGTCCTGATGAATAAGGGGCGATAGGCAGACCAAGGACATTTCACAGTCCTAGGGGGAAGGCTCCATTTGCGGATGAAACAATTATCCAAAAGCTGGATGCTTTAGGAATGTTACACCTTACACAGGGAGATCTGGCTGGGCTCAGAATTCACCATAACAGCATTTACAGAGAGTTCCTGCCTTTGACCCTAGAAGGTCAACAAAAGCCATCGCCACTTGCCATGTCATGTAGGACAAAAGGTACACTGCACTGCTCAGGAAAGGGAACAGCTTCATCCTGATCCTAGCAGCTCCTGGGTGCAAAGTGCTTATATGGCAAAACTGGGGAAAACCTCCCTGACCTCTCACTCAACCCTGCCCCAGACTCTTCTCAGGATCCTACAGACTTCATCTGCAAGAGCAGATTCAGGGTCTACAGGAGTAAAGACTGCACCAGCCTGCAGTGAAGGGATGGAGGTAACACTGAAATCCTCCCCTTAGGCCCTTTTGCCACAATGAACATAAAAGAGGTCACCTGTCCTGTGTCTTCTCTCAACACCTTCCTCCTCCTCTTCTCCGCAGACAGATTTAGAGTCCACCTTGTTGGACTGGCTTTCATCAAAAATAGAGAAGGGAATGACCGAGCTACAAGCTGAGCTGGTGTGAATGACCCCAGCAGAGTGTTTTCCTCCTTGATCTGATGGGAACTGTACATCTTCAGTGTTTGCTGAGGAAGAAGAACACAGGGAGAAGAAGAGGGTGAATATGGCCTGGCAACCCTTCGCCACTTCGCACAGTTACATGTCAAAGGTGGAAATTTCCCAAGGAGGGAAACTCTGAGGCACTGAGAAGCCTGTCCAGGCTGTCTTTACCCTCGGGGAATTCTGAGCTTGTGCTTTTGTTGCTGGGAAGGAGCTAGTAGAAAATAGCTAGCAATATTAGACCTGGTCCTACTGGCTGAAGAACTCATCCAATCTTGCTCTTTGTGGTTGAGGGACACAGTCTACAGCAGACAGATACAAGCTTGCTTTGGCTGCAGTCAGGGCTGAGATAGTCTGTGTGCTACAAGCCACAGACATTCAGCCAGGAATTCCTCCACCAAGCTGGGCAATAAGCAACTGATGAAATCATGGGCTTTCTATGGATAATGAAGTTTGCTGTGTCCACACTCAGGACAGCCAATATCAAGCCCTCACCATTGTCCTGGCCTGCTGGTTCCCCAGTCTTGGACTTCTCCTGCTCATCCTGCAGCCTCTTCTGCTCCTCATAGTACTCTAGCACCTCTGGGGGTAAACTCTCACCCGGGGCACGTGGAGGCAGCAACAAAGTGTTGTGACAATTGTAATCCTTCAGCATCCGTAAGATCTGTGTGCATAAAGAGTAACCATATACAGGATGCGTTTCTTGACCTTTATCACATGAACAGACCCCCCAACCAACCTATCTCCTTTCTCATTCCTTCTTCCCAACAACACTGACTATCCAAGCCCCTCTACAGCCTGCCAGCAATGCTGTCTAACCCTGAAGTGTCACCAGGCTTTGCCCTGGGGAATGCCCCCTCATCCCTGGCAGAAGCCTGAGAATGCTGGTGCCCTGTGAAGCTATGGGAGCAGGCATGTGGGGACCAGACCTTCCCTCTCACCTCCTCCTCAGCAAGGTACTGCTCATCGAACTCCAGTGAGTAAAACTCGACGGGGAACTGACATGGGTTCTTCACCACCACTGTCCCCTCCACCCCACAGCTGTATGGCAGCAACGGTCCCAGCTCGAGCACTGGGGGGCTGAACTCCAGCCGTGGTTCCAGACCATGTCCCAGCAGCTGCAGCTGGAGGTGCTGGCTGTTTTGGCAAATGTTAATCTTCATCTCACTTCTGTAGGTCTTCTGCAAAGAGAGAAGTGCAGAAAGCTCCTCCATGAAGTCCCAGGTGACAGAGCCTCCAGTTCAACCTTTGCCCCAAGGTTAGAAGTATTATCAGTACCTCTGAGGTGAATGGAAAACAGGTATTTACTTATAGCACAGGCTACAGCATCTGCATGCTGGCTCTGAGTAACTGGGAAGAATCCTGGTGTGAAGTGTAACTGGATATTTAGGCATCAGATGGATCTAAAATGGTCTATCAGATGTTTTTACCTCATCATGAGGGACCGTAATGATCATGAGAAAGGTCCTCAGGGTTACATTGCCCAGACATAGTCCTGGACTGCTGCATCAGGCAAACATCAACTATAATGAAAGAGACAGATGAGCTCTGACTGCCTAGAATTAATGGTTGTCTTCTCTGCTCAGTGTTTGGCTCTGGCCAAAGCCAGACACAAGACAATTTATCTCTATTAGCAATTAAAAGATCCCTGGGACTGTTTGCAGGCATGGAAGCACTTGTGTCCATACTGTTATACACTGTCAACTTCCAAGTCACAGCGGCCACAAGCAAATTCATCTTTGGGAATGCTCCATCACTTAAGCTGACTCCCAGACTGCATGGGAACATGCAGCAAGCAGGGTCAGAGGCACAGGGACTGCTGGCAGAATACTGCTATAGGTGTTCTGACAGTCTTGCCATAGGCAGGAAGGTGTCTGAGGGCTGCTTTGTTTGCTGGTACCAGCAGCAGGATTAGCCTAGACTGACCCTTCCAGAGATATTCCCTGTGAGCATGCCAGACGCCCTGCACCAGTCTTGCAGCCTGCAAATAGGTCCACATAAGGGGGAAGATGATGGGAAATGGGACCATTTCCCCCATCTGCTGAGAGGCAGACACATGCCGTACCCTGATGCTCTCTGTGTAAACTCTCCATGAGGATTTCAGAGTGCCTCTCAGAAGAGTGTGCTGCAGGGGAAACTGAGGCACAGTGGGTACAGGGTTTGTCAAAATCTCTGTGTGGAGGCAGACCTCATCTCTTGCTCCCTGTGCTGGGCTCTCCTGACCATGCTGCCCTGCCAGACCTCCTGGGTGTGACACCTGCCAATCTCACCTCTTCTGTGGGTGAAAACCTGACTTGCAAGTTACATCGCTGCCCTGGAGCAAGGGTTCCAGCCAATGGTGTCACCTCAAAGACACAGGGCTCAGCCTTCAATTCCTGAGGCAGCTTCTGACGCAGCCCTACTCGCAAACGTTTGCCCACCTGGAACACAGAAACCAGTTGTGTGAGGCCTCCTTGGCCTGTGAGGACAAGCCTCTGTGGCTGCAGTGCTCTGAAATAATGGCAAGGTACTGAGTGCATCCCACACCCAAACTAGATGTGGCCACCACAGCCTAGAACTGGAGGGAAAACATGCAGGAAGGGCAGGCAGCTGGGGAGGCACTGTCCTCAGAGAAGGAGTGAGCAAAGTTGGCAGAGAAGTGAAGCATCAGCTAATGAACAGCAAAGTGAATCAGCCTTGATCTCTGTCCTAAAAGGCTTCCACAAACAAGCTGCAGCCCACAACAGTCATAGGGGCAGAAAAGGCAAAAGAAACAAAGAACACCCAACCATGAAGTCATGTGTTAAACACTGTGCTTCACCTTCTTAACAGGCTGTTTCATGGTGATGAACCATTTACAGGGGATTGGGAGCTGATTGTGGAGCTGGACAGTTTCTTCTTGGCACTGTCCATGCTGGACAGCAGAGAATTCCAGTCTGTCCCTGGAGAGGCAGATGGATGGCACAGCCACATTGGCATGGAGGCGGATGTGGAATGTGGGGCCTCCTGTGACCTAGTGAAGGACAGAGCATCCAGTTGAGAGACCAGGTGACATCTGTGCTGTGCCCAACCTAGTGCCTGTCCCCAAAGTTGTAGTACCTTAATGGGCAGGAGCACATCCACCTCTCCCACTGGCAGGTTGGCACTTTGTGGGTCAAAGCGCACTTCAAATGTCTCAGTCTCACAGCAGGGCAGGTGCTTCACACGGTCCAGCCCCACGCTGAATCCTTGAACAGGTGAAAAAAGCTGAGATATGTAAGCAGCAGAAAACACATTAAGGCCATATAGGTGTCCTGGCCGTCAGCTCTGTGGAAGTTCCCTTTGCATCTCCAGAGAAACCTGCTGTTCTTTCTCCCTTGTCACCACTCACGGAGAAAGGGTTTTCACAGCCAAAATTCAGGGTTCACACAGTAACATGTCAGTTGAGAAGCTCCAACTAGGATACCTCCATGCTGTACTGCTCCCTGGACAACTTAGAGGAGACACCTGACCACTTCTCCAAGATAGCAAGTCACTGTTCAATGGAACTGCAACTTTACCTGAAGGCCTGTTTTGGAAGCCTATTTTGATATACCAGAGGATCTCAGAGGCTGTTTTCTCAGTTAAGGCTGAACATAAGTGCTATGACACTATGAACTCTAAACAAAGGACTTCCAAACCACAAAGGGTCCCATCCATTTGCAACATAAGCCCACAGAGTGCACAAAGAAACTCAGATGATGCTCACAGCAGCCAAGAGCAGAAGATGTTGAGAGACTACCAAGGTCATCAGCCCATTTAGCCCCTGCAATGACGTTTTAGGACAGCCACAGGCAGGCCAGGTCTCTGGGCACTGTTGGCCAGAATTCAGGCTCTAAAGCACCTAGCGGGAGGTACTAAGGAGGAAAAAAACTTTACAAGAAAGCACTAAAAACCCTCCCCATGTCCAGTGTCATAAGCTAGTTTGTCAGAGACAGCTTCTTCAAGCCCACATGAAGTCTCTCCAGCACAGGTTACCTGTGTCACACAGGATATGTCCATTGATGTGGAAGGACACAGGGAAGCGCCCGGTGTTGGTGACCTTTACAATGTGCGTGTGGATGTTACCAAGAATGATGTAGCCGAAGTCCAGGATGTACTCTGGCAGCTCAGCTCTGAAAGGAGGAGTAAGAAGAGTCCTTAAAACACAGCCTGGCTACGTTTCCAAGAGGGTGGAAATACAAATACAGTGGATATTTCTATATTCACTGCTGTAAAAACTCAACTCAAGCCCATAAAACCCAAGGTCTGACAACCTGGTAATAAGACTATGTCATGGGGAGTGAAGGTCCTAGGATTTAACCAATGGGACTCCATAATAAAATGACTTTTAAATGCATATTGGACACAGTTCCTCTGCTATAAAAAGCCACTGTAGTTAAGTTCACGGGACCTTCACTGGTCTCAGTGAAATTGCTAAGCCTGGTGTACAGCCTCATCGTAAGATTTGCCTGCACAGGAAATCTTCACTGCTCAGCAACCAGATCTGTCCCCAAAGCAGCACTGGTGAATGCAGTAATTGACACCTATAAATTCACAGGAAGGTCCTTTTCCAAAGTAATCCCCTGTGGGAAAGCACATACATGACCTGTTTGCAAAGCATCTTCATCCTGAACTGGAACCTACGGTGCTCATGCCTTATCATCAAAGAGCAAAGGGAAGGACCAAGTTACCTGGGTAAGCTCTGCAGTCCCACAGCTTTCAAGCCAACTGATTTTAGGGTTTGTCAAAGGTTTTCAGCCTGTATGATTCCCTGCTCTTTTTGCTTAGTGCTTTCTGTTAGTTGGAACAAAGATGCCAGCTTTGGGTAGCCTCTTTGAGAGCTGGCAAGCAAGGATGGTAGCTGTGCAGCCTAGACAGTCTACACTGGACCCCCTCAGCTCCACGAACAGAACCCAGCAACTGTGGAAGTGGCACTGCAGAAGTGAGGACACTGAGGTGCTCACAGGGAGCATGTCAAAATTATGGGGCTCAAAGGCTTTTTTAAGTCCCCTGCTATTCCCAACTCTATAGACACAAGGAAGTCTCAGGAGCAGGGCTGCACTATTGGGTGTTACCCTCGGGACACCAGGAGACAGAATAGAGGAGTCACTACTAACTTGAGAAGCCTCTGATGTGCACACTTGTCAAAAGTGGTCTCCTCTGGGGAACTGGAGGTGACTGCTTTCTGCTGTTCCAGAGCATGTTCCTCTATCAACGTCTGCTCCATCTGCATCTGCAGCTGAGCATCCATCTGAGGAAAGACAGTGGCTGGTTAGTAACAGTTGTATCCAAGGACCCTGCTTGTCTCGGAAGGATCCCACCCTGCTTTTGAAAGGGATGATGGAAGTCCTCCTGTCTCGCTGCTCAGTGTCTGTGACACCTGATTTCTTAGTCCGCACTTCATCTCAAGAGAAATGAACTCCAGCATCTCCACCTGCCCAGCTATAAAAGTTGATCTGGCTAAAAAGACAGACAAGCCAGAAACCTTTCAGAGTGCCAAGTATTTGCCTACTCTCAGCCAATGACAAAGCAGCTTGGACAAAAGCTGCCTTGAAAAAGGGAACCACAATAAAGCTGGCATCTCAGGGAGACACTGACAGCATAGCCCCAGGGCACAGTCAGGCTGTTGCTTTTAAGCTCACTAAACCTGGCAGGGCTTGTGTTGTGAGCAACAAACACCCCAGCAATGACCTGCACCTCCTTCAAAAGTACCATAAATTCAATCACTTGAACACCACCTTCAGGATCTGGTTCCTGGGGTAGTCAGGAAGTAGTGAGGTGCATCTCTGGGAGGGACAACTCTTGAGAGGTGGGCAGCCCTTGGAGCAATGCTTAGCTCACACAGACCATGGCCAGTGCTGGGCAGGGAGGTTCCCAAAGGCCTTCAGAGCCCTGGGAAGCCTGCTGTGGAGTGCAAGGGGCTCTAGGGACACAGAGGAAAAGTGGCATGTGCCAATGGGGCAGCATCTGTTCTCACCACAGTGCCTGAGTTGTCTGTGGCTAGCTCTGCTGCCACAGCCTCCTCCAGAACAACTGCCTCATCTTGTTGGCTGGCTTTTTCCATCCTCTCTTTCACCTCTTTGAGAATTCTCTCATATTTTTCGTTTCCTGAAGAAAGAAAACATCCACAAACAGGAGCATGGGTCTAGTGCCATTCCCATTTAAACTGGAAAGCCTTATTGCCCTGACACTGGCCTCTCCCAGAAACAAACTCTCCAAATAATCTATGAAAAATGATGCTGCTGCTCTGCTCCAAATCCTGATACTTATCCCCTCCCCCTCTTCCTCCCCACACAGGAGCACCTCATCTCCTGCAATGTGATACAAATCCAATCCTGCCAAAATCCCAGCCAGCCTCTATTACAGCTTTCCCAAGCTTTTCTGTGTAACCATCATCTTTCCAGGCCTCTGACAGATAGGCTAGCAAGCTTCCATGGGATGGTTCCTGGGCCAAAGCCTACATGGGCTCATTTGCCAGAGACTCAAGAAGCAACCTCCAGGCCTGGTGGAGGTGGGTAGGAGCTGTGCTACGGTTATATGACATGGGGGAAAAAACAGGGAACTTTCCTGGGGAGCAGACAGGCAGTGCTCACCTTTGATGTTCCTGGGCAGGTCCAGGTGGATTCTAGGGAAGGTACCTTCTCCTTTCAAGGAGATTTCCTCTGGTTTCAGGTGACCCACTCGGATCTGGAAATTCCTGTAGAAGACACCAGGTACTCCCGGCAGGTAACAGACTTTCAGCATTTGCTCCTTGCCAGGTCCAATGTAACCCTGCAGGACACAGGAGAAGAGGAAATGCACCAAAGAGGGTTTGGTGGAGAGATGGCTCAGATGACAAACATGCTGAGAAGACAAGACAGGTTCTCAGATATATAAACGTCAGGCATCACCACATTCTAGCTTTTGTGTATCCAAAAACTCTGATCTCCCACAACAGGATGAAGTGTGTCCTTTGGAGGGCTCACAAGGCTGTACTCCTGCAGTGCAGCTTGTCCGTTGCTCAGCATGAACACAGCTCTTCTGCTGCTGGGGTTTAGCCCCTGCTATCAAGAGCCACACAGAATAAACAAAAGCTCTTTTACCAGCCACTATGGGAGAGGAGTAAAGAGCCTGTGCTCTCAGCAAGGCCAGCAGCTCCCGTCAAGCACACCAGTGGTTCCCAGACTGGTGTAGAAGAGCCTGAGCCATTATTAACGATCCCAACCAAACATCTCCTGTCTGTGTCATTACTCCAAGGGTGCAGAAGTCTATCCAGAAAGCTATTTAGCCATTTAGCTTCCTCTTCCGATTGCAGAATGGGATAAAAATAGGAACTCTGCTTCAGTTCAGACAGCCAGTTCAGGACTGAGAAGCTGTGATTCTGCAAACTCTTCTCATTGTCATCCCAGCCTTGCTCCTCCCTGGCCCCCTCACTGCCCAAAGCTGAGCAGAAAAAAGCAAAAGAAGAGCAGCAAAGCTGAAGGAGTGACAAACCAGCACAGGGGCTGTTACAGTTTTTGGAAAAGGAGCTTCATGCCCAAGCAAGAGAGTATTTGCGTGCTGCTTAGTGCTGGCAGGGGCAGGCAGTGTTTGTTACAGGCAGGGACAAGGAATAAGTCCATTCTGATCATACAACCTAGGTAAGGAGACCCTCCTAAGAACCAGCACTGTCTAGCTCCAATGCCACATAACTGAGAGCTCGGCAGTTGGTATCTAAAGAGCCCCCATAGCACCTCATGCCTGCTGCTAGTGGTTCTGTACAACAGCAGAACCACCTGTCAGCCAAGGCCATTATGGGAGTCTATTAGGACTGCACTTGCTTGACCTTCTCTGTTCCAAGCAGTAATTGCTCACAGCCCTGTCTCTCCTGGCTTGCTTTATGTTTGTCTTTTTTCCTTTCCCCCTTTTTTTTCCCTATTACCCTCTCCTGGAAGTCTGACACAGGGTCAGGATTAATCCCTTATAGTACTCACTGTGCTGGGCACCACCAGGGGCACACCAGGCAGAAGGCTGGCTGCAGTAGCTGTGCTTGGGCTCAGCACCACAAAGGTGAATCCCAGCTTCCCGCTGTTGTGCAGAGTGACCTCTGCTTTGATGATTTCATTAAACAGCTGAAAAGAGGACAGAGGAACAGGAAGTTACAGACACATGTTTGCTGCTGGGAATCTCCTCTCTCTTTCACTTCATTCAAAGTAAATGAACACAGCACAGAAGCAGGGAGTGCAGAGGAGAAATGGACACTTGACTCTCCTGGGTTAACCTGGAGAATCCACAGCAACAGGATACCTCTTAGCCCTACATAAGAACAAATAGTTATAGCAGCATGCAGAGGTGCAGTAACAACCATGTAAAGTTCAGTAATAAATAAACCAGGGGATACAAGCCCTCTGCACTTGAGGATGTCATCTAGCAGCTAGCTGAAACAAAGAAGGAGGCATCAAGGAATTTCAGAAGAAAAGGCACCTGCACAGAAGTATTTGTAAGCAAAACACAAGCAAAAAGGGACGCAGACAGGGCAACACATACAGGGCCAACAGCTGGAAATATCTGTGTGGTTTTCAATTGAAAAGAAGTAAAGTGGGGATTGGTCTGGGACATTCTCTACAGTGACTAGAAGCCAAGTCAATTTCCTCCCTCATTTATTTTGTTGATTAATCAACAGCATTAAAATAGAGCATCTCCTTGGACCTCTGGCTTCAGAAGTGGATCAGCAAATGGATGTCTGAGGGACATGTCCCTCTGGAGATCACCACTGGGATCCTGCCTGTCCCAAAAGGCAGCATCAATTACCTCCAAGGGGAAGAATTCCCCACTTTATCACTGGAGTGGCAATGGTCACTAAAAAAAACAGCTAGGAGGCAGGGCATAGCACTCAAAAGTTGGATTTCCAAGCCACAGAACTAGCGAAACAGCTGCAAAGGGGAGAGAGCCCTAGACCTATGTGGGCCCACCAGGGACAATTTTGAGACAAGGACCTCTGCCAAGAGAAGTGTGTTGTACCTGTAGCCCGCAGTCGATCTCTGTGATGTCTAGGAAGTAGCTGATAAGTGAAGCCTCCCCACTCAGCATCACTTCATAGCTTGGGCCTCCCTCCACCCTGCAGAGTGCCATGACACGGGCGGTGATGTTTGCATGGCCAAAGAAGGTGAACGTGACCTCCTGGCTCTCACCTGGCTGCAGCTCACCATACAGTGGCAGGACATCAAAAACCTGGAGGCAGGACAGGAGAGATTGAGATGTCGAGCATGGGTTAGTTGATGCAGAAGAGAAGCCATGCATGGAGCAAAGTACAGACATGGCTGGAGTGGCCTCTTTCCTCAAACACAGGCAAAATAATCATCCTAATCTCAGCCTGCATCCATCCACTTAAAACAGAGGGGCCAGGGGAGAAAATCTTCTTGCATACTCAGTAATGAATGCATTAAATAATACACTACATTAAAACAATATGTGATATCTCCTGGCTGCAAGAAATTCTTTCTCTTGCAGAACTTGCCTTTAAAAACACTTTTTACTGCCTTCAGAAAACCACAAAGACTTGAGAGGTGAGAGCCCATGGAGCTGGGGGTTGGATCCAGCCCAGCTCATCTGACTCCTGGTGCTTTCCAATCGCTCTCTGATTTGCGTCCAGTGTGAGTGATGGCTACATCACCGTTTGCCACACTGAAAACATGAAACCAAGACAGATTCCCACTTACCTCCTCCACTCCCAAGGCAAGGGGCTCTGTTTCCATGAACTGGACCAATTCCTTGATCTCCACTGGTCTCGGAGTATCTGCAGCACCTTCCAGTTCCTCAGCAGTGGACGGCATCAGCTGGAAAACAAGCATCATGGGCTGCAGTAAGCAGCTGGCTGGTCTCAGTAAGATCACTCTGCTGCAGGCTTCACCACCCCACCAAGCCAGGTGCAGCTGACATGGGACCTAGGTGAAAATCAAGTATGGTATGTCCATGCCATCAGTTGAGTGTAGATCCAAGCCCATCTGCAGATAAGACATGGGCTCCATTTATACTTCCTACATGCAATCTCACATGAGAAAGCTAGGTGTACCCAATGCTCAGTTCTGGCAGAGACCTCAAGGGCATTTTTCACCCTTGTGCCAGCCCAGTTTCACTCACTCCTGCCCAAGGAACACACCCAAAACCCCCACAGCTGGACAGGTTAGCTCCTCCATGACAAAAACAGGAACATAGTTGTAAGTGAGAAGTATCAAACCCAGGAAAATAAGGACTTAGGAAGTGCTTGGCACAACTATCCAATTTCAGACGGTGCTTAAGTTTCATCTCATACGCTCCTCAGTGCTAGATAGCTGAGGATCTCCAATGGGGTATTCTTCTCAAATGACACCTTCCTGAAGAAGACAGAGATGTTTCTATGTCTTGCAGCCCTGGTGAGGTTTTTAACCTCAGAGGTGCCATCTTTCAAAGGGAAGCTTGTCCCTGGGCTTCTGACCCCTATTTATAAGCAAGGGCTTTGTGATTCTTATAGTTGAAGAATACTTGCTTCTTCAGTAAAAAAGTGCTTTGTGCTGGGGCCTTGACATCAGCAGAGTCTGCAAGAATATTTACGGGACATCATTAGACCTAATCAAAGGCTACATCTCCCCAGGTACATAAAGCACTGGGGAGGGGTGAGTCTTCTCATGCTTCAGTGCTCTTTCTGTCATCTCCACATTTTCAAACCTAGCGAAGTTTTACTAAATACATATTCCCAAAGATGCTAGCCCACATCTCTTCCAGGCCTATGATCTCCCATCTCTTCAGAGAGGTTATATGGATATTGTCTTGATATAGTGACATAAAGAGAAGATGAAGCTGCAATCCAGATGTATCCTTTGAAGTGATTTCAGATCCTACTTAGCCATATCTACTTGAATTTCCCTGGTTTATTTGTGCATACATGGCAACAAAGCAGGACATGAAGAGGGTTTCATGCTTCTATCCGAAAACAGTCAGCCACACTATTCTTTACATCTACATGGTCTCATTTTTTCTTGATTCAGAAAATATGTGCAGACTTATGTTAAAATGACTGATATTTGGAGGTGAGCAGGTGAAGCCTCTCTCCTCAAACTTAATGCCAACACTGGCACTTTCAGAACCTCCCATAGTTTCTTACATCCTTTTTTATTGCCCCAGAAGCAGTTTCTTTCCTACAAGATGCTATACAAGGCATCAGCTCCCACTAGCACCAAGGTCAAGCTCTAAAGCACCAAGGCTTGCCAGGAAAGGTCAGCAGATCAAAGACCATTTTCCAAAGGTGACTTTACAAAGTCTAATTTTATAAAAGACAGCTCTGTGGCTGTTGCTGCAATACTGGGTCAGGTGAACACAAAGATGTGAAAATGGGTGGCTCTTGCTGGGGGTGAGAAGATGGGACATGGAGATTAGTACCTGGGGGAGCTTGACACAGGAAGGAAACTGGAAGCTTTCACATCACAATGCAGACAAAAGCCCATTTTATATTGTAAAAGCCAAACCAAAAAAAGGTAAAAAACAACCAACCCAACCCCAAAGCCAGCACAGCTCAGTAGGATCTGAGTGGGCTTCTCCAAGCAGAACTATTCTGTTAATTTCTCCTCCTTTGAAGACCCATGCCCAGCCACTGGCCCTCCTGCTCAGCCTGCTCCGAGGGAGCAAAAGGGAGGTTGGTACAAGCACAGCTCTTGGGAGGGAAGCTGGGGGATGCAGTGCAAGCAAGAGGTGTACAAGAAAATCTACCTTTGCTTCCAGGGAGTCATCTGCATGTGCTGGCTCTTGGATAGGATCTCCCACTGCTCCCAGGGCTTCAGCTGGCACCTCTGCACTTCTACTCCTGGAGTTGCTCTCTGAAGATGCTGAGTGCTCCAAGGAGGTTCCCTTCTCCTTCAGTGGTTGGGGTCCAATGAAAAATTTAGATGCTGGAGGGCTGTACCTGGAAAAATAACACAACTTCAATCATGGACATCCAGTGAGAGGTAAGGAAGCCTGCATGAGCAGCTCCTTGGCAGGATGTGGTCCCTGTGGGCACTAGTGGTGTGAGCTCAATAATGGGTCTGACCCAGGAGCTCCAAAACCAGGATAGGTCAGTACTTTGGAGTGCCTGGGTATGATGCTGGTATAGCAGTGGTGCAGGCAGCTGGTTGCAATAAGGAACTAAAAAGGACAGAGCTGAATGCCTTGTGGGGAGGCAGAAAGCACACCAGGAAAGGAAAAGGTGCAAAAAGGTGATGAGACGGTGATAAGCCAGTACTGACCCACCAGTGCCTTCCTAAAAGCACCCACTGTCACAGACCATACCCAGAGACCCCAAACAAGACCGTTTGCAGCTCTACTAAGTATTTACCTTGAATATTTCCCCTGAAAGTCACCTGCAGCTGCAGGTCAGTACAAGCAAGTTGTGATGCCCATGGCTTTTTCCAAGGCCATCAGGCAGGAGGAGGGATAAAGCCCACAGCCTGTTGTGGCCTGACCCAACAGAGCCCAGCACCATGTAGGGGCACCATGGAGCCCAGCATGGGATGCACATACAAGGTAACACAGAAAGACATGTCAAGCAGCTCCAGGCAGAGACTGACAATTAAACAGCCCTTTAATCTCTTATGAGCACCAAAGCAGCAGGAACTGGTACTTACAGAAAGAATCTTTGGTCATTTTTAATTAAGGTACTGCAAATCATGACAAGGTTCAGCTCCCTGCTGTATTCCCTGGCTACAAAGCAAGAGCTCTAACTGCACCTCAAGCTAAAAAGGCACCAGCTCTGCTGAAACCAGGCTGATACCCATGTGGCACTTACCAATGGTGCAATTACCTTCCCAGCAGTTTCTAACCCCAAACTGCTGGAGGGCCAGTTTGGCAAATGACTGAACAAAGTGGCTCAACAGCTCACTCATGAACGGAGCCAAGTTGATCATTTGAGCAATACCTGACAGTAAAAGGTAGATGGTTTAATGTTTTCAGACATTCCCAGGTGACCTGGATTACATCCTGTTTTAAATTGCAGCAGGTGCTCACAGGAACTCTACTTTCATTTCTAACTCCACATGGAGCAACACTTGAATCAGGCCTGTTCGTCACTGTGCCCATTTGCAAGTGTTCCTCCAGTAGTCAAACAAGGCAGATTTTCTACAACAACCTGGACTCTTCATTCCCAGCTGGGAATTCTGTGCCTTTAATGATATGTTCCCTAATGAATACTTGTCTTTAGCTTTGTAGCTGATTAGCTAAGACCGTTCTTCATTTCTGGGTTGGAGGCTCTGCTCTTCTTAATCCCTAAGGGATCCCACCTGACTTGTCCTTCCTACAACCACATGCAAGAACAAGACTTGGCTCAGATGAGTTCCTCTGCAGCCCTTCCTCTGCCTGCTGCTGGAGCCTCATGGGGACCCTAAGCAAGACCTTGGAAGCAAGTCTGTGTGGAAGAATGAAGCAAGGCTAGAGGAGAGGAAGGTATTCACTTGCCCCTGCTAAGTGTGGCCCATCTATGCTCCTACCTGTACAATCTTTGCTCCTCTCAGCTGAGGTACCTTAATACCTCTTGGGGTGCACTGAAGGGTCACCAAACTGCTCAACACCTCTAGCAGCCACTAACTTGGATATCTGTATCAGAATCATAATCACAGAATACCAGACTTGAAGGGACCTCAAAGATCATCTGATCCAACCTTTCTTAGCAAAGCATGACCTAGACCAAATGTTCCAGCACCTTTTCCAGCCAAATCTTAAAGAGTGCCCAGTGCTGGGGAGTCCACCACTTCCCTGGGGAGATTATTCCAGTGGCTGATTTTTCTTATTATGAGAAACTTTCCTCTAGTGTCCAGTTGGAATCTCCCCAGGAACAACTTGTGCCCATTACTCCCTGTCTTTTTCATGTGACTCCTTGTAAAAAAGCAGTCTGCATCTTCTTTAAGACACGCTTTAAGTACTGGGGCATAATAACAGGGTCTCCCTGGAGCCTTCTTTTCTCAAGGTTGAACAGGCCTAGCTCTTTCAGACTCTTCTCAGTTTCCCAGTCATTTTGTCATCTTTGTGGCCCTTCTCTGGACCCTCTTAAGCCTGTCCACATCTTTTTTGTATAGCAGGGACCAAAACTGAATGGCTTGTCAAGCACCACATAGAGGCATACAGGATGAAATAAATTCAGCTCAGCTGTGACAGTGATGCTTTTGGGCAACTTGCAGCTGAATGTTAACTTTACCTGGTGACAAAGGAAATACTTGCAATATAGGGGTACCAAGAGGAGCACCTCAAAGCTCTCCAGCTGTGGACAAGTTCAGGGCATGGATCTGGCTGTCATCATAGCAGCTGTCCCAAACGTGCCAGTGTGATCCATCCTCCAGGATGAAACCACAGCTTTTAGAGCAGTTTGTGATAAATACTGTGGGTTAGTAACAACTCCTGAGGAGAGGTAAACCATAAGATGGAAAAAACCATAATCATTTATTAAATTACCTTAGTTTTATAGAATGGTTTGAGGTAACTTCACAGGACCATGGTGACTGGACAACAACAATATTTTTCACTCTAAAGTAGAAGCCCTCTGGGACCCAGTGCTGGGGGATGATGTGATTAGTGAGAAGCTGTGGAAAAGCACAAAGCAGACCAAGGGGCTTTTTCCAGTGGTAGTGAAGTCAAAATGAGTTACCAAGAAGTGTAGCATGAAAAGGAAGACAGTGAAGAATCCAAGTTGTCAACAGAAAGTTGACCCCTGGGAACAGTTATCTTCCGGGCACTGAAGGTGGGTGTCTTAGAAAAGGAGAAGGAAGGGAAAGATAAGATGTTCAGCATCAGCCCAGGCTGTAGGTAGCTTTTTCTGTGACACAAATTGGAACTTCCTGGCCATCCTCCAGTACTTTCAGGCCAAGACTGTGAATTCAGGGAGGAAGGCAAGAAGCAGAGAAGGACCCGTCCTAAA
>JBAFWW010058908.1:442-20424 GCA_036873685.1 Agapornis canus | reverse complement strand
GGGGGGGGGGGGGGGGGGAAGAATCATATTCCACTTAGCAATTGGGTTTTTTTGTCTATATTATTTAGTCTAAGGAAGATTAGATGAACTTTAACTGGAAATATCTTTTTTCTGACATCAACACACATTTATCTCTAATCTCTTCTTTTTCATTTTATAAAAATATTTTAAACTATTTAGCTACTGCCAAATAATTACATTAAACCAACTATGACAATTATCCAAATGTTTCTGAAGATTCTGAGGTTAGGCATAGCTATTTCAACACTAAATTATTCCTTACAGCATTAAGAGGGAAATACATGTACATGTACAGCATGAAGGAGAAGTATACAAACTTGCTCCACCACTGCTCCCAACAGAGATGGAAAAAATGGGGAAGGAAACTATTCAGAGTTTTAAATGGCCTTAATAAAAAGTTCAAAATATACTGAAAAGGAGAGGGAAGTAGGACAGTGGGGAAACGTAGGAAAGGGATCACAAAGTGTATCAACACATAACAACTTCCTATAATAGTAAGCTTCCCTCCATTTCTGAAATATTTAATGCTAAATAAGGTGCTGTATGTTTGACTACATAAAACTTGTTGCTTCTTGAAGATTGGATAGTTGCATGCATATGCACACATACACATGAACATAAATACATGCAGAATCCTGAGAAATCTGGAACTGTGTGTCACAATACATACTGTCATAGTATGTTTTTCCAAAATCAAACAGAACAACCTTCCTTCAGTGCTTTCAGTCAAAATGCTCTAGGTGGGTAAGAAGAACACAGAAATACAAACTATAGTTACTAACAAGATTCAATATAAAGAAACAAATTTCTGTTTCCTCTCTTTAAATAAGAAAAATATTCTTTAAATAATAACCCTGGGTTAATTCTAGAGAAAAAAGAAACATTTTATTCATGAGCATGTACAGCTTCAAAAAACATAAATGAGAAACAAGAAGTTGAGATAAAACTCATGAAATGTTTGTATGATCACGATGAAGACCAGAATCTGGCTTGTGTTTTTTCAACACAAGAATTCTAAGAAACTTGGAGCAGTCAAAATCACCACCTTCACAAAATGGCACAAAATCCAGATTTTAAATTAATGTTTATTTAGAGACAAGAAGTACTCTTGAAAGAGAAATAATTATTCCACCTGCAATGTAAGTTATACCAACAGTATAAATGTTCCTGAGTTTGTAAACAAGAGATAATTTATTCTCCAATGAAACATGTTCATACAAAAAAAAAAATAAAAAAAAAAAATCGGTCTATTGACTATCATCATCTTGTTTCTACTTCTTTTGTATGTTACTATCTTCCACTCTGCTAAACCACCACGTGTTGTTATTTTTAGCTACTGTAAACTATATGAACTCCCATGAGCTAAACTGTTACTTAGCCAACAAACAAGAAGCAGAAGTACTTATGCCAGTACCCAGGCAAAGAGTAAGGTTCTAATTTAATTTAACTTAATTTGTCATGCATGCATCCCATCTACAACTTGGAACTCCTCTTCAGTTTTTGAAATTAGATATACTTCAAATCCCACAGAAAACCCCACAAAGCCAAAACATCAGTCAATATTTTATTGTATTCTAAAAGCCTCCCTAGTGAACATTTCATTTAAAAAACAAAAACGGGGAATTCACTGTGCCAATCACTATACTTGTTACATTTACATATTCATATTGTCCTGAGTAGTCAAGACACATATTTTCCAAGTCAAACACTACTAAACCTTCATTTTTTCAGAACTGGAATAAAAAGACAGCTAATACAATTCCTTGTTAGAAGGCATCCACACAAATGCAAACCATGAAGCTTCCCTGCCCTTATCCTTTTGAATATTACAGCTTGCAACAGTAACAGTACTGGCTTTCCTCTCTGCTGAAAAGGTAAAACTTCTTTTTTTTTTTTAACTCCTTGAGCTTTGTTTCCGAATGAGGCAAAAGGTGGCAGCCAAAAGGTCAAATAACCTAAACACACACTTGAGCTCACTAGGAAAGCGATTTTACTGCCAAATACTCAGAGCTCAAATATTTATAAACCAAGTTTGTTTCTCTTTTCTGTAACTAGTGAAAAGGTTTGTTTGTGAATGTTTAAATATTCTAAACTTTCTATTCATAAGGGTATTTGGGAAATTTGATAGGGACACATGTTTTAAGAGAGGGGTTAAGAAATAGAGTAGCTACAAAGAATGCTACTGAAAAATCTCCTGAAGGGAAATTATGACTTCAAAACAGAAAGCCAGGAAGTAACCACTGAAGTAAATCCAGGATTAAAAGCTTTTTAGGTAGATCTTTCATGACAGTAAAGATCACTGCTGCTTCTTTTTTGGTAAAACTGCCTGGCTAAGTGAATACAACACAAAGACCACATTTTCTGAAAGGGTCCCACCACAGTTTCTAAAGGTTTCCTCAAACAAATTTAATCTTCAGATTCCAAAATTCATTAAATACGATTTCTGGAACAGACAGATCTTCTTCCCTTTTCTAAGCATTCTATGCTCATCCTACCGCCACAAGAGGACTTCCCATGTTGCACTACAGTGCATTTTAAAGACACTGAAAGTAATTCATACATTCTAACTTGTCCTGAGAAATAAGTATTCCTCAGGTGATTTGCATCACACCCTAGTAACACTACTGAAAAGCCAGGACTGCAACTCCTTTGGTAATAATTTGAGGGGGTTAGAATTGCTATTTTTACCTGTTTGATAATTATCATCTTTGTGAGGAATAAGCACCAGCATGAGGAGGAAGCAGGCAAGAAATAATGTTCATCTTTCTAGCCAAAGAACAGTGGAGCACAATTAATACTACAGCAGCCTACCTGCCAGAGATTACTACTAAAGACAGAGCCCTGAGGAGAATCCAAGGGTATCAGGCCATAAATAATCTCAGTAGCATTCCCTTTGAAGCTTGCGATAATGCTCTTGTCCTGATGTCTGGCTTCAAGAGGACACTTCCACACAGCATATTTATTTGTCTTTCTTGCTATCAAACAGCAGAGGAGACAACTCAAGACCATACTGCATGGTCACTCCCAGCTTCCTCTTTTTGATTTCCCCACTAGTGACAAGCTGATCAATTCTTAACAGTAACCTCTCTCCTCTTCCTCACACACAAATACATTTGTTGAGAACCACATATTTATTGCCACACTTAAGTAAAATCTTTAGTTTGTCAGCTGCTACTGCTATGGAATATATGCTGGGGTTTTTTTAAGTAACATTCAGCATAATTTTGCATATAGCAGCTTCAAAGTAAAACAGATACAAGGCTGAGATTGAAATTTGCTTATTTAGCTTCAACAGAGCTGCCCACAGACAGAAAATTATTTTTGACAACTGTTTTCTAAAGCATAAAAATATAATCTGTCACATACCATATTACTGATACTGATTTAAAAAAAACCAAACCACTTCTGTACCCTATTTTAAAGGCTTCATATTTATAATAAAATTAAGTGAATCCACATTTCTTCAGAATTAAATTGAGCTAAGATTCCAGATCAGGTGATAAAAGTATTATGAGGAAGACATCAATTACATGAAACATCTGTGTTGTCTTATTTTACAGCTTTTACCTGAGTAGATTTATCTTTCATACATGAAGGGTAGTGTACATGGGGATCACGTGGCCACTGTCCTGTGAGGTAAGGTCCTGTTATTGTGTCCAAAGAAGAAGTTCTCCTTATGGTACCAGAAGTTCTGATTTGCTGGGATTTTGGCCTGTCCACTGTAGAAAACCAGAACAAAATCAATAAAAAAGTCAGGCTAAATTTGATGTGAAAAGTTAAAAGCTAACTCTGACACACAATGGCAAGAACACTTCAGAAACCTTTGTCTAAATGCCAAGCTGGAAAGAATGCCGTCACTTCAAAGCAAATAACATCAGACAAAGGAGGAAAATACAAAAGGGAAAACTTAACAGTTACAAACAATAACAGTTAAGAGTGTCCATATCTGCAATGAAATGGGCTACTTATATGTTTTCATCAACAAAAAACACTGAGCAAATTTAAATGCAGTGATGATGCAACTCAGGAAAGGCAAACATATGGAAATAGAAAACATAACATAGTAACAGCACTAGGTTACTTTTTTTTTAAGCCAGCTTGCTTAGCTTTCTAAATACTAAAACATAAATCATGACAAAGAATGTGATTCTCAAGAAGACATATCCACTTTCTTGGTCTCAGGTACATCAAGGCCTTAGCAAGCTGAAAGCATCTGACTGTATTTTCCTTTGACACAGCTCAGGTCAAGGCAGCTATCATGTTTATCTTCATTCATCACAGAGACTGTAATCTTTGACTCCTCCCTATACTTTTCTTCCCATACACCTAGATCATGGAATACTTTTTCCTGCTTTTCATTTGGAAAGCAAGAGAGTAGGATGATTCATGAGATTGATGTGGGAAAGAACACAGTTTTACAGCATGCTCTCTAGATCATCTTGCTTTATCCTTTAGGCAAAATTACTTCATATACTCGTTTTCTACACTTCATGTAAGCCAACCTAAGAGACCTATATTGCACCTAGTGTCTATTTTGTTCACCCCTACTAAAAGAACTTTCAAGTCAGATTACTTTCAAGTTAGTCACATGCTATGCACTGACTGACCCACCAAAACCCTTCTCACTCCTTAGAACTGGAGAGCAGACCTGCTAGCACATTCCTGAGCCCAACCATGGCCACTAACTTCCACATGCATTTTGTCTTTGTGTAACATCTATAGCTGCTGGATCTCAAAAGGCAGGCTTCATCACCAATCCTTTATATAACATTCAGATTAGGGCATAGCTTGCACTAATACACATGCTTTTAGTATTACATATGAACATGATAATATTGGATCATTTTAGGAAACTCTAGAGCTGCTGAAACACTTCATTAAATACTCATTTTAGGTGAAGACTTCTAAATAATGCCATGGATTGGTAAGTGTAATAGTAAATCATGCTGCCTTCATAGAATATAATTGTTTTGACTGCTTTAGCCATAAATCAAGTCCCTACAATTTCATACAGATCTATCATCACAGGATTTCAACTGTGACAAATCTGCATTTCACAAAAGACTTTTGAACTATTAAAAGAAGCCTGAAATCCAAGATAAAGGTGACAGATTTTTTAACATAAAACCTGCATTTACTTATGCACTGAAACACATTGTACATAAAAGGAGAGCACCTACAATGCATTTTCCCAGCCTTCACTGTCATACTATGGCACTATGCCTAGTGGGAAGCCTGAGCTTTGAAAATTTCTCCAAAAGGTCTGTTCAGATACATATTGTATGCAAAAACTACCAGGAATTTGTCAAATATCTAAGCAGTTAAGTATGTTCTAAAAAACAACTTCTCAAACAAGTCGGAGACTATGCAAACAGCAACTGACCGGACAATGCCTGAAGATACAGAAATAAGGACGAAGCTTTGCTGGAAAAAAAACACCACCAAAAAAAACCCCAACACATACAAAAATACATGCAACCAAAGAAAGAACTAAGGTCTATGTCTTGTTCTACACCCAGAGGAAAGGGAAAAGCAATCCCAAAATGAAAAACTCACATAATTCCTTTACAACTGCATGGAAACAACCATCAACAAAAGTTACTATATTTATATTTTTCCACTGTAATCTTGGAAGTAGACCATTAAACCCTAAAGCAAGGAGAGGGAAAATGAAGATGAAGTCTTGTAAGACCCTACTACTCTTCAGTATTTTTTTGAATTACACGCAACAAACCACTCCTCACCTGCATAAACAATCCAAGTTAACACTAATTTAATACCAACTTTGCTCCTCTCCGCTGTATTCCTTCCATCTACTTTGAAATGGCATGCAGCCATGTGTGAACGTACCTAGCAAAGAAAACTAAAACATACCCCAAAAAAGTCATAAATGCACTATTTTCCCCATTGCAGGCAGAGCTGGCAAAATACAACAAGCAGAAACAGCCACAGCAGAGCCAGAAGGAACAACAGGGTTGCAGAAGCCCTAAGGTCTGTTCAATAACAGTTTTAACTTTCACCCTTAGATCATGAAAAATAAAAAAGGAATCTGTAAGCATGAGATTTGAAGGAACATCTATGAATCAGCATCTGACAAAATGTACACTAATGCATATAAAGATGACAGGATGCCAGTGTTGAACTGGATCACAACAGCAGTGGCTCAGATCAGCTTAAATTGTTTTCCAAATACTAAAACTGCTCTCAGGATTTCTTAATTCTGTTTTTCTCACCTCATTATAAGTCTGGCTTCCTGCTACTCTGGGCAGCTACTACAGAACTTCCATTTCTCCCCAGACTTTCATTACCAATGGGATTTTGATGCTACCCATCATGAATATCCCACTCCAAGGGAAATCACTTTCTCTGGATGGAAACGCATGCTCCAGTTTTCTCACAGAAGCAAAAGAGAAAATAAAATAAAGAAACGAAATGCATAAAATACCATCTGACATCCAAAGCCCTTCAACATCTCTTTAAGTTAGCCAACAGACTTCACTATTCAGAAATGCTTCATCAATATTCAGAGCTTTCTAAATGCATAGTCTGATTCTCCCCAGATTTCAGACTATATCTCATCTGACAATACCCGAGCGCAAGAACAAATTTCACTGCAGTGCTAAGTCAGAGCAAGTCTTCCTCAGAGATGTGTGACATACCTCACAAGGAGCTCAGCTCTACCTCCAGAACAAGTACACTCAGGAACACAGCACATAAGCACAAAGATAACCTGACCTGAAAGTTATCTAGGAATTACAAAAGCAAGATGTGAGGTATTTTGCCTTCATATGAGTGTACATGTTATTTAAAATATGCTACAGGTTTTTATAGCATCTTTTTAAGGGCTATTGCTATATATTTCTGATTATAAATGTTACACAAAACGACACAAGGGTGCACCTGAATACTACCGCTGGTGCAATTCTGTGATCCTACCTCCCAGCAGGAATCAACCAAAATCAACTGCATGAAATCATGAAATTACAGTTCTGTATGCTGCACTGAGACAAAAGAATTCTGGTTATACCATCTAGACTAACTGAGAAAAAAGGCTTACATTTCTCTGCCAGCAAAATGTAATTTAGTAAGAGACTAACACATGACAGCTCTTTTGAAAAGGACATAGGGCTCAAATAAAACCATCTGCTACAGCTCTAAAATGAAGAGATTGCTTTCCCATCCAACACAGAGGCAGATAACCTGCACATAATCTCAAAGCCATGTTCATAGTCCATTTTAGCTTAAATAATGCTTTCTGCCACACATGCAATAAGGAAAATCACCTGCAGTAGAAGAGTGAGACTGACAGCTAGCATTGGTACCATTGTAATAACTGCTTCAGCTAAATCCACCAGAGCTCATCTGTCAGCATCTTTTCTTTCCATCTCTCAGCAGTTAGCAGATGCAGTTCAAATTTGGCCAAAACTTTTCCAGTCAAATTCCTGCATGGACATATTCAGCTTAAACAGACTAAGATTATCGTAAGAACTTCTCAAATGACACAGATTCCTTTCAAATTAAGTGAAAAGCATGAAATAAAATTCATTGTTTCCCAAAACTAGGAGTATTAATATTGTCAGTCCCTTATCAAGGTCATTTAACTGTGACACACTCCTGCCAAAATGCTAGACAACATTCCTGCAGTAGTATCTTGATTCTTTCTTCAAAATTCATCTATAACTTAAACTATTTACCCAAGACAGCCAAGTCATGACACCATAAAACAGCAGTACTGAATTCCTCAAGAAAGTTTAATAAGATGTTGTTCAGTCAGTTACTAACACTGCAGAGACTTCTGATTCACCTTCAGAGCTGCTAGAGGAATGAGTTCCCAAGCTTTGTTCTCATCCATTCCTAAAGAATTTCAGATTTTACCTAGGAAATTAAGTCCGACTTCAGAAGAGTTTCCTCCAAAAATACAGAGGACTCTTGGAAGGACTCACTCTGATGACTATCCTGGGCTGCTTAAGACTCTTTTCAAGAGCTCCCAAGTCAGAGTTCAAGTTGTCTGGCTTGAAGAAGATACAGAGACTAGATATGTTATGAAGGAGTCTGTATTTTTGGACATTCTTACTAGGCAAAAACAATTATTCAGAGGTGCCTGTGTGAATCCCTCTTAAATAATGAAGTTATTTGGGAACGCAGCATAGGAAGTCATAAACTAGAAACAGAAAGCTGAATATTAATGAATGGTGACCCACAGTGACTACTAAGAATGATGGCCCAACACTGAGGTCATGTTTAACACAGCAGCAGCTGATGATGACTTAACTCCCCATGTCTCGTCCCCATGTCCCCTCTTTCTGTTACATCTTCTACAACCATGAAAAGGAATACTTCACTCTTGCTTGGACTATGATTCCTTGAGTATTACAAAAGTAGACTTTCAGATACAAGAGAAGGAATAGTCTCTGAAGAGTCTGGTCAAGGATTTTTTTCACTTTTGTTTTTCCAGTGAGTATATAGTGAAACTGTACTGACTCCTGAACATATACTTGACTGGTCTCTCCCATCTCCAATTAGGTAGGTAGGTGGACAAGCTGGTGTATGCCTATCTGCAGAACTTGTTGCTACGACTTCATGAGGAAAACCACTGAAAAACGGAGATTTAGAGGAAAACTGAAATATTTTTTTTGAGTGTCATTCTCAATAAGGCTTTTCTCCTGTAATTGGAGACAAAATCTCTCATGAAAAAGATTAACAAGGGATTTGGGGTCCCTAGAAGTTTTACTCCACAACACAGATCTACTGGCTCAGAAGAAGTTTCCCATTTGCCAGTGACTGATGGACTTGTGTCTGATCCAATCTGTAAATTGGCTGAAATGACTGCATTAACAGTTCAGAGCAGTGCAGAACAACAAAGAGCATGCTGTTTGCTACATATTATTCAGACAAAACAGCAAAAAATAGGATTTTAAACTGCAACTTAAAAAACACAACACCCTAAAATGTGATTGAACAGAAAAAAATGTCATTGCACTCTTCCCTCTGTCATTTCAAGTTAGATCTCTTTAGTAACTTAAAACAAAACAAAATATTTGTTTTCTCAAACATGTAAAATGCAATACAGCGTTTTGCTACCAAAAGGATATTTGTAGGAGGATATAGTAAGAGACAGTCATTTTAAGTTACTTTCTGATACACCTCAAAATACTGTACATCCATTCAGCTCAGTAAAATGTCTGTCATGTGCATTACACTGGTTTTGATTCAGTTTTATCAACTTCAGAAATTATTCCCAAATTTATATTTTTAGAAGAGAGGAAGACTACAAATGAAGGGGGATGTCATTCTGAAGTAACTAAACAGACTGACACAATCCACTCTGAATTATCTTCTCATCTGTAGCACTGAATCAACAAAAATAAATGCATGGAATAGCACCATAATGATCACCAATGATGAGAGACAGAAGGCATTCTCCTAGCTAGAGATGACTATGCTGAACAAGAATACTACTTTTTCAGAAAAATAAAAACATAAAACCAGATTAAAACTGATTGCTCACATCAGCTGCCCAACTTCACTGATTAAATAGATTATCTTTTCATTATCAGTCAAGTCCTAAAAACAAAGCACTAGAAACAACTTCCTAAATCAGGAGCCCAGCTCTCAACTATCACTGGCAAAAGGCACATAATCATTCAACAATCACAGACTTAGTCTTACAGCACCTGGCTACTTTGCCCCCACAATTTCTACTGGAAGAATAATGCTGATTTTAGTTCTCCAATGGTGCCAGGTCTTCTTACACTTTTCCACATAAACATTCACATTGTGAAACCAATCCACCCATTTACATCCCAGCACTAACTTACTAACTTCCTTACAACCTCTCCATCCCCTTCCCTACTCACCTGGATTCAGAGAAAACAACTGTATTTTTATTCAGAGGATATTGTTTTCATTGCCACACAGTTAGTGTGCCCGCTGTTAGTGTAACCTAGGAGTCCTTCTCCAAGTCTGCTCCAGTTAGATCTTACCCTTCTGAAAACGTGGAGCACCAGAACCGTGAGCAATTTCCCAGACAATGTCTCAGCAGGCCCCTGTGTTGCTCATTTGTGCAAGACCTGACCTGCGCCCAGTACTTTCTCAGTAACCTCATGTTGGCAGTTTGGAGATCCCACCATCACCCAACTCCACCCTCCACTACTTTCAAATGACATGCTCCCCCCTTAGAGGAAAAGGTATTCTGTCCAAGTCCAACCTCACATACGTAAACCTCAATTTTTCTGCTTTTCAATCTCACTCTTTGAGATTATGATTTCAATTCCCAAGGTCCTTCAACTCTTCTTGCATAATCTTCCTGTGCACTAATTAAATTTTTCAAAATTCATCAATGGTTTCATCACCCTAATTTTAAGATTTGCCTAAGCTGATAAGATCTACTTCCCGTCTAGAAAAATCAGTGCTCTTATCAAAACCACCAGGTTAGCATGACACAACTGGGAAAGCTCATTTTGCACTTCAACATCTCCTCCTGCTTTCCACCATCCCTTGGGATTTCTTCTGAATTTTCACCTACAACATGAGTTAGACCATGAACTGGACTCAACACCATACTTGGCTATCTATACCCAAATGGTGTCACCTCCTTTTCAGAAGATTGCCTTAGAAATTTGAAGGCAAGCGTGAACTTCTGAGTGGGCTTTTCTAGAATCCTGCAATAGAGATGACTAAATTGCCTTTATTAAAATATGCAAACTGTATTTACCGTACTCTTGGTAATTTCCAATTCCCATCTTGAATATAGCTAAACTGAGTTTCTATTCTTGCAAACAAAAGATCTCCCTACATCCTACAACTTTATATTAAACATTATACACATCACTAAATAAAATCATGAGACTCCAACCCTCTTAGTGTGCTAATTCCTCCTTTGGAAGAACTTAAGGTAGATGTATACAACAGTTCCACAGAATTAATACTTTAAACAATGTATGGACTGCACACTTGAGTACACAACTTGGTTTGAAAGCATGAGTCTCTGTTTCTACAGTAATGCCCAAAGGTTATTTGCATCTTCAGCGTGGACAGCCTCCCAGGTTGAGTATGTCTCTCCAGTCATTTCCTTGTATGGAAATTTCTGAAATACATATCACTCTTAAACATGTATGAGTTAATTCCATTTTGCCCATGACAAATTTTTCTTTTCCAGATTAGGACTTTTTCTTGTTCCCCCTGAAGAGAACATCAAGTATTTCAAATGTATTTCATGGCTTCATTGTGGAGAAGAAAACATTACAAAGATTAAGATTTGGGGCAGGGTATCTGATACAAAAAAAGGAACCACTGAAGGTGAAACACCAGAAAACCACAGTATGAGAGTAAGCATGTGTCAACTGCCACAATTAAGCAAACATGGCTATTAGTCAAGAATGAAAATTTTAAGGCCTTGAACACAAATTTACTTCTGCGAAGACAGCTTCTCCTTTATTCTGGCAGCTTCCCAACTACTGTGTAAACCTAAGCCTTATTCTGCGTTCTTCAGCAGTTAGCTGATATTTTTAGAGTCACAATGTTCAAAGTCTGTTCTGGGACACTCAGCAAAAATCTTGGTTCAATTTTTATTGAGCAAGTCAATTCTCCATTGCTTTGAAAAGCAGAAAGTTAAGATATCACATATCACAAAAAAATTGAGTAATCTATAATCTAGTGGATATGAAGGTGTGACACCTAATTGCACAGTGTCAACACCGCAAAGCCACTTGGGATTTGCAAGGTGATTTCCAGGGCTCCAGACTGATCAGCTGACATATGCTGCTGAATTTAGAGTGACTCTGTGTGTGAGAACTCCACTCACCAAACCCAGACCACACCACAGTGGTACCTGCTGCAGTCATCAGGACCTTCTAATCCTACTGGGCAATGAGCACTGCCATCCTGTGCAGGAGAAGTGGTACTGAGACCTGTTAAATACCTACAGAGACCCATGGGTCTTGGAGAGCCACTCACATGCTGTTGATCTCCGTGGCTTGACTTCTGGAAACATGGTGCAAAATTCTAAAGGTTTACCTAGCAACATTTCTGATCCAGCAACTGTACTGTTAGCCCTGGAGCCTCTGTGTTCACAAACCTGGCATTTATATCTGCGCCTAGGTAGCATGCCCCCACACAGCCAGTGGCTGACTGCATGTCATACTTTGAAGGAGCGGGCTTTGTATTTACAGGCTCATTTCTGCAGACTACGATTAAAAGAATTAGCTAGTGATTGAGTGCTGAATAACCATAATTTCTTTCCTGGTAAGAACACATTATTTCCAAACCACAGTTTGGTTTCTAAATGGTGACAGATGTCAGCAGATTAGCTTTGATTGTTTTTAGTTAGTACTGCAGCCTAAGCACCTATATTAAAATGTTTAGGTTTTTCCAATCATGAAGCCTTTCTAAAACATGTTGATATTCAGGTAATCCAGCTAACCAAGCTTCATAGAGCCTATCAGAACTCCAGAATAGGCACTGCACCCCAAAACACCAGAGATTAAAAGGCACAGGATACAACAATATCCATTTTGCCATACATCTAATCTGTTCACAACCAAGTGGTTACTGCTACAGAAAACATCTCCAAAAGGAGACATTTAATACTTAAACAAAATTAAACTTCAGACATCTACAGAATGAGTTTCAAGTTTGCAGCATGAATGCCAGTTATCTTGCAATGACAGG
Source organism: Agapornis canus (assembly GCA_036873685.1). Lineage (NCBI taxonomy): Eukaryota > Metazoa > Chordata > Aves > Psittaciformes > Psittacidae > Agapornis > Agapornis canus. The sequence continues at coordinate 7,734 of JBAFWW010058908.1, read as the reverse complement.
TCAAGCCAGTTAGATGAGTGTTAATTCTTGAAATTCAAAAGTGTGTCTACAACTGATCTTCGAGTTAAATGCCTGGTGGTGAGAGTGTAGGAAAGAAGGATGAAGCTAAACCTCATTCACACAGGAGACTTGCACTGTTCAAGGAATGCTACACTTAAATTATTATTCCAGTTTAGACTATCTTAAGGTGGAATATGAATAGAATATTCTACAATGAATTTTAGATTATTCAAAAACCATGGTGGAACTGCTATTGTGCTGTTCTTAGCCACCGCTCTTATGAGCAAAATACAAGATACATTCTTCCTGAAAACAAAATATGCAGCATGGGTAAAATTAGATTCAGGTTGTGCAAAACAAATGGCAAATAAGGACCAGTGTTGTTATTCATTTGTATTTGATTTTGGAGAGTAACATCCACCACGAACAGCTACTCCTCAATTTAACACTAGTGACAGTGAAAGTTAAATCTTTATAAACACCAATATCTGTGTCATCATTTATTGCTTGCACACATGCAACACTAAATAAGCACTACCCAATACATGACCTTATATTAGGGTTTCAAAACCCAAGTTATGACCTACTGGGAAGTATACAGCCTTCAATGCAACAATATCAAACATGGAAAGGTGATTAAGAGGTCTACTACTACTTTTTCATGAAAACTTTCCATCAAAAGCATTGATTCTTCCATTGACCCAACACCAACTGGTCAGGTTAATCCCTATTTACAAATGGCTTGTAAAGAAAACAATTATTGCTTGAGTGTAGACACCCACACCTTCTGGGTGTTATTCATCCCACCCATCAGAAAAAACACATCTGCTTATAACAGGGGGGTAATTCAACAGTTTGGAAGGATGCAGCAGCAGCTAATGAGTAGTAATGCAGGTACCAAATGAACAGAAAAGGTACAGAAGAGAAATGAACAAAACAGGGCAAAGACAGCATTACAAGGCCAGAGATAACAGGCTGAGGACACTCCCCATCATGGCCCCACTTGGACTGGCTGGGTTTCCTTCACCAAAGTGGACTACATGACCTCTTCTGTCTAACAGCAGAAGACAGTCTGAGCAGAGTTATCATCATACAGTCTAAGGAGACCATGTAAGGGAGCAACTCTGGTCCATATTCACACAGCTGGAAAAGAGCAGGAAAGAGTTCCTGAGAGAACACGTATGCCAGTTTCAACCATGGGTGAGTGTTTCCATGGATGAGAGCCTAGCTTCAGAAAAATAACAGTTGGAGAGACCGTCTCGCCATTTGAAAGGATTGGTATTACGCACTGCATCATGATACTCTGTGTGGTATCCATACTGTGAAAGTCTCAAATTGTGGTCCCTTTCAATACCCATCAACTATTTTCAAGCTTTAGGACTTAATTTCCAGTTCAAAAATAGTGCTAACATACATTAGTGGCTATGAATTTCAGAGACAAATCAGGCAGAGAAACGTTTAAACATAACTGAAGAACAACCAAGAAGTTCAAAATGTAAAAAATAGATTAAGTATGAACAACCATTTTTCTTCACTGTAATCTCCAATTCCCTAAATTTTGCAACTGTCCACACCTCAAAAATGGTGACATGAAGGAAACTGGGATAATACCAGACGGGTAAGTTGCTGTGGATATATCCCTTCTAATGAGATGCAAATATTATTTTACTTGCCCAAAAATGCCTTAAGCCATTGTTCAGGCACTGCAGATTTATAAAGGAGGCAGTGTGGAAAGAGGGAGAACTCAATGCATTTAAATATTAACATTAAAGCAAGATGATGATCATTAATACTGTTGACTACCTCAAGTCTTGAGCAAAATTTTCTAGCTGTGTATCTTTAGTACAGGACTCTCTTTTTTTTTTTCCATTAGTAAAAGACACTTCTTAAGAAATGCCAGTCAATATTTAAACCCTACTACATTAACAACTTTGCCTGAACATATGCTAAATCCATAGAGAATTAACTATTGTGTCAAGTGTTGGCAATGCTTTTCCCTACTGAAGATATTGCCAACCAATTTAAACAGGAACTGTGGAGAAAAAAAAACACAAACCAACTAACCACGCAACAAAACAACTATTACCTTCTTCAGATGAAGATAATGACTCAACTGATGAAGTCACAAAAAAAAGCACTGCAAATATTCACTTCTATTGAAACGTTGAGGAGCATATAGTTTATTTTCAATAGGTTTTACATCGTTCCAACTACTGCTTTCAAGTCCAGGTTGAATGGAAATTCTAGAATTACTGTATCAGTTATCTTTCTCTTTCATTATGGTATCTAGAGTAGTAGCATAAACCCCATTTTAAAAATAAATACTTTTCACTGTGAATTTTTGCAATATAGCAAAACTCAACTCATTATGTATCATTCTATATTAACAAACACTGACCCTTTTTGTGAGATTCTAAGATACATTCCCTTGATCTATCCTTCTGCATTTTCACATGCATTTAAAGAACCTCCATTCATCCCACCACCATGGGAAGAGACAAAGCACAGGAACTATGCATTTCAGAGCCCTCATTTCAGTATTAGTCACTGATTTACCACACATGGATGTTGGCAAGTAACTTCACTTTGGCCATATGTAACACAGTAACACTTGCTTATGTCCAAAGGATAAGAATTAAAGGTCAAGTAGTGATTTAAAAGAGATATATGCATTGAGCTTATAATATGTTATTTTTTTCCCATGGGGGAGGGGAGTGCTTTCTTAATAGCTAATGCCTTGCTACCATGCCATTCAAGCTCAATGGAGAAAGTACCTTGTTTTTTTTCTTTCCTGAAGTTGCTTTCACACCTGAAAGAAGCTCAATTAATTTGTCTTCTGAACTATATTTATTAAGGACATCTAACATACTATTGCCACTTAAAGTGATGTTAAAACATGCAACTAAAAAGACTCTGAGTTCAAGACAACTGGTTCAAATTTAGCCAGTGTCTTTTATTTCACCATATTATATTCTAATGAAAACTATTTTGGGAACAGAGAGGGAGAAAGCTGGAGCAAAACTGTTTTGGCCACACAACTATGGGAATACTGTTATTATTCAAGCATCAGGAAATAGGAAGCGTCACAAAAATTACTTCCTTACCTACATTTGTTAGAAATAAAGAAAAGATCTTCTTGATCTCTGGTATAAATGTTTATGATGCCAAAATATTGGACGGCTTGAACCCAGGATATTAAAGTAGTTCCTCCTTTTGAAGTCTGAGTTTTGCTTCTTTTTTTTTTTAAATACTGATATCCTTTACAAGTCTAGAGATCAGCAATATAGTCTCCGCTATATAGTACTATACAGTATATATGTAGTACTAGTACTACATATATACTGTATAGTACTCCACTAGCCTTCTGTCTACTACCATAACAGATACACATACTTATTATTCAGAACCGGGCTACACAGTTCTTTTGCATCTTTTTCAATTCCTTTCTTTTCCTAACGTTGGCAACACCTCAGGAGTTATCTTGGGAAGATACTGGGAACCCTTAACAGCCAAATCAATTCCAATATTCTCCAGATGTTCTTAAAATTAAATTTTGCCTCAAAATTTGACATAGGGAAAAAGTTTGTACTATGAACTCTGTAAGTGAAAGTTAGAAAAACATGAAGCATAATATTACAGTACCACCAGTTAACATTAAACAAATCAAAGTATTTGATGAAAACACTCTGAAACACACAGAAGTCATTTACACCCTCACTGTACACAAAACACTGCATATCATGTGCAAAAAGAAATAAATTAAAAAAACTAAACAGGAAGTCCCCCTCATACTTGAATACAAACTTTTACAGAACAACAGGAACAACAAATTTTGTCCAGGTAAGGGAAGAAAAAAAACAACTTGCTTTTTTCCTGTAATACACAAGTGCTCACAAGCAATACATTTTCTTTGACCTATCCAAGGGATTTATTATTATTGGAATGTCCATCATAAACCACGCAGCTTCACATTCTGTTGACATTACATATATGTAATCAGATACCTATGAGATATATTCACTTTAAGGAAACCATGTGTTGTTACATTCAACCATACACCTTACCACCTCTCCAAAACATGAATACAGGCTATAAAGATGGATCTACTAGTGAGGAAAAAACATGTTTTTTTAAAAAGGAGAATGCAGATTTATCCTATGATATCTGAAGTTTTTCTTCCCTCTTTTTCCTTTTTAACATATTGAAATTACTGTATAGCACTTCTCATCAATTCAGTGTCAATACTGACCAAGTACAAATACTGGCATTCTTGTTTACCTAATGGCTACCAATCACCAAATTTGCTTAAAGAATCATCAAATTCTTGAAGTTTCAGTTCTAAACGCACAGGACTTTGCTGCAGAACAGGACATTTACAGCACCTTAGAAAGAAAGGACATAAAAGATGATGATGGCATAAGAAACAGAGCATGCTGCTTTCATTCATACAGTAGTGATGTCAGTGCCTGCAATGGTAGTTGCTCTGACCTGTAGAGGCTCTAAGCTGGAGTGTTTTCACAGAAATCTCCTTTATGAAAAAAACCCACAACTCTGGCAAACGACTAAAATATCCACACCAAGATGGCTTAATAGGATAGCCAATTCACAGAATCGATAGTGGAAAAGGCTGGAAGGAGGTAAGGAAGGGGCAGGTGTCTTACAGAAGAGAAAAACATCTATCCATCAGAATCACAAGCAGCCTCCAGCAGAAGCATATTCGTGAAATGATCCAAGTCAGACTGCAGAGTGAAAGACAAACAGATCCCCTGCACTGGTGAGAAAAACAACAGGATTATACCTACAGCCTAAGCTCACATTTTACAGCAGAGGGAAATGGTTCTGAAAATACTGACAAAAAAACCCCACAACACTTCAGTCCTTCCCCAAGACTTGTATGCTGATAACTATAAATAGCTGGAGTAGCACATTGTTTAACAAGCTGCAGCAAGATGGTCCATGTTTGAAAAACGAACATTCTTTAACCCCCCCCCCCCGCCCTCCATTATTACTGCAGCAGTCCTCCAGTTCAGCAATCAATTTTCTACACACTACATCATCGTACAAACACCAGTTTTAGTATCCATGCGTCATGTACTAAAATGCTGAGAATAAGCAGGGAAACAAAGACAGAATCCTGCTCCATGGCATGCAACTATATTCCAAATTGTGTAAAAGCAGCTCTAGGTTGTTTTGTTGTTTTTTTGGGGGGTGGGAGGGTGTTGATAACCTTTTCTCATATGCTAGACTGAAGAAACAGGGTATCTTATTTCCCTCTCCTGCTAGAAAATGGTGCCTGCATTTCGGGTAAAATAAAGCTGTTGACGTGTGCAATTGTGGTCATTATTAGGGTGATCACGTTGTTTTCATTCATTCATTCAGGATTTGCTAGAGGATGTCAGCTTCTGCAGCAGCAGCTGGCTTGACCTGGAGGAGGGGGAACAAATTCCTCACAGCGCATACAGATTACAGGGTGCCTTTCCTGACAGGCCATTTGTGATTTTATACATTACACCGAATCAAGCCATGGATGCTGCTAACACGGTCCCACCATGAGGCAAGCGCAAACAAGTTTAATGAAGGAAAAGTCACTCAGAGCTAATTTATAACCTGATTTGTTAAGGCTAGAAGAGTCCTCAGATGAAGACAACTGAAGCCACTTCCTAAAATTACATTTTCCCCTCCAAAAGAAAAAAAAATTATGCACAATGATGAAATACTTCACAGCTTTGCAGTATTTTTGCTTGCTTGCAGGTAACTGCCCCCACGCTCCCCTCTTCAATACACCTTAAGCATAGACCTTTACACACTGCACCACTACAATGTTTTCCTCCAGGTTCCCACAACTAAATAATTTACAGTATCTAGCACAAATCACTCATGCTATGCATCAACTTTTTGGTTTGCCTAGTTTCCCATGAGCATTTTGCAAGCATCAAAGGAAGAAAAAAGGGAAATCTACATTTAGTATTGTATGCAGTGTGAAAAGCATGATCTTTACAATTTTAGATAGAGCTTGAATGAGGAAAAACCACTGAAGCTCAGTTCCATTCTCAAGTATGCAAGAACTTCTGCATAAACAGATACCTTTTTGAGACCTAAATTAAGAAGGATCTCTGTTCAGCTTATAACACAACCCATTTGGTCATCTGCATAAGCACAAATACGGTGCAAGGTAAATTAACTCCACATGTAACTGGCAGTGACATTTTGCTCATTTGCAAAATGTTGCCTATGTCCTAGGACTGTCACTGAAGTTACACATACTACAGATTGTAAGGTTTTACTACACATTAAAACTGAAAGGGGTGGGGGTGGGGAGGAGGTAACAGATTCTGCTGCTACAAAAACACGTTGGCCACCAACACAGATCACAATTTGCCACACAAATGAAACACAGGAAGACTTCAGGAAGGGGCAGAACAAGCAAGGGGTACGGAACCACATAAACATGCCCAGAAAGAGATGATGTGTGATACCTGATTGCTACACCAGGGTAACATAAGAAGTGCATTTAGTCTGATTCATTCAACTGCTAAAGTGATGGGGGAAGAAGGAGGGAGGGGGTGAGGTAAGATGGCCACTGCCACTTTAACATATTCAATAATTTAATGGACAACCTGACGCAGGTTAAGGTGGACTTGCTGGGAATCAATTTTACAATTTTAACTTTACAGGCCTATTTTCTACATTGGGATTTGTTAGGCTTTGTTTGTTGGGTTGGTTTCCTTTTACAGTCTCTTAAGATTCAATATTAAGCATCACAAGGAGACAGACTGTGTTACTTGTTTTTAAGCATCGCACGATGGGCATTGCTTTTTTGTTTTGGAGTCTGTGCTTGAAAACATCATGCACTTTAACCTAAGATGTTATAAAAACTCAACTCCTTAACAAACCAAGCTCTGCAGAAAGGAGAGCGTTTGAAGCTCGGTTTTTGCACACACTTCAGAACTGGGTTGTGACACCCCAGATATAAATCTAACCCATTAACAACCCGCATTAAATAATTACACCTGCAGACAGGGAAGCAGGTTAATTTTAGACTCGTTGCTCTATTACACAGCTCCACTTCCATAGCCCGGGCGCAAGGGCAGGAAAGAGCATGAGCCCCTGGCTCTTCCCCCTCGCAGAGGGACATGGGGCACCGCGGCGGCCCCGAGGGGCGTCGGGGGTCTCACCCCGCTCCGCTGGATATGCGATCCCTCCCTTGGACGCCTAGCGGGGAAGGGGGTGTTTTTCCCAAGCTGGATCTCCACCTCGCCCCAGGAGGAAGATGACTTCTAAGGAGTCGCTCC
>JBAFWW010058906.1:0-13546 GCA_036873685.1 Agapornis canus | reverse complement strand
GGCCCCCTTCAGATACTGGAAGGCTGCTATGAGGTCTCTACGCAGCCTTCTCTTCTCCAGGCTGAACAGCCCCAACTCTCTCAGCCTGTGTTTGTATGGGAGATGCTCCAGTCCCTGTGGTGTTCTGGTTTACTGGCTTATACCAGTACTGAAAGCTATGAGCTGTCAGAGGAAAGGACATGTATCGTTGGGGTCTTCTCATTCCTAGTTTCAAGAACAGCCACAAACTCTTTCCTTTGCAAAGGCACGTGGAATTCAGCTCTAAATTAATACAACTAAATTTAGGAGTCCAGATGTAGGGGAACACACATGATCTAGGTCCCTAAGTTTCCATTATAGTTAATGCAGTCTAAAAGAAGTATTAATTTACGAGCCAGTGGTGCTAGATTTAGCTGCTTGACTTAAATACGCCTCAATGCCACCTGAGATGCTCAGCATTATCTGAAATGCTCATGTGCAGTTGACAGAACTGACAAAAGACCTCTGATAGATCAGCATCCTTCAGAATCAGCTAGAGACCATGGTATTTTCAAGCATCTCAGATAACATTAGTTGTCTATGGGCAAGAAACTGAATAAAGGTTTGTTTCCTTTAGGGTAAGCTGAGTGACTCTGGGATCCATAGACTACATTCATTGACTATAATGGAAGCTTAGACATTAGGTTCATACATACACATAGGCAGCTTCTCAGTCTCAGGATGGTAAACCAGATGGAGAGAACTGTGTTCCAAGAAACATTTGTGGAAGGAAAATACTTCTATCGAAATATATGCAAAGACAAGTGATGTATTTTTAGTTGTAAAAATCCTAAATTCCTATGGAAAGAGTCAATTTATCAGGGATGTAAAATACCAAATGTGAGTTCAACTCAGGGGTTACGTGGTAATTTCTAATAGATAGTTATTTTATCTGTATCTTCATGAGCAAGGGCCTGGAAAAACCTGCAAAATCAGATTCAAGAACCAAGTAAAAATTTCACTGCTGGAAGAAGCCAAATTAAGGAAGGCTTAATTTGTAAGAGAAAAATCCCAATAGGAAAAAAACCCCAAACACTGGTGAGAACAACACATTTGGTGCTCATGGAGACCAGGAATGAATTTTACATAACTAGGTTCTTCACACAACCACTGTTCCCTGTAGTGTTTCTACAGCTCTTGACTTACACAGAAGTAGTAATTCATTCCAGGGTTACAAGTTACCTGTGCCATGGGACAGTTGTTATCTAACCAAATTTGATGAGGGCATGATTTGGCCATGGACACTTCAGTTGCTCTATTGTAACTAAGACCCTGAAAGCATCATGACTTCACAAAAAAATGCTGGAGACAACAAAGTAGTTTTCATGCTGCCTCTATGAAATACAGTTTTTCTCCAGGGATATTTGATTCTTTTTTGCCTCTGTATAAGTAAAATGCTAATAATACAGGCTCATGTAATACAGCACCAAGTCACAGAGCTGTGAAATCTGCTGCTGTTCAATGGCCATGGGTGGTAGGTGTTACCAAGGCCTATTGTCCAATGTTTGCTCTGGTAATTTTGGAAGAAAGGAGCTGTACTTCTGTTCACAGTTCAGTTTCTCGTGTCAGATTTAGGTCAACCACTCTGTAAAATGGAAGAAATAGAGACATACTGTATCCAACACCTCACTCATGAGTGGAGATCTAACCGGAATTCAGGTGCAGTGATGGCACTGAAGAGATGACAATAGCAGACAGACATAGCATGCCAGACAGATCTAATACAGAAACTGAAAAGAGTGTCTTAAATGAAAGTCAAGGACCATTAAGTCATTAAATCAGATTAAGTCTGCACAGAAGTGTCAGAATAAATTGTGTGTGGAGGCATATCAAAGATATAATTAAGGTATTTGTTAGAAAGGGCAGGAGGAATTATGGTCACCAGGACACAAGCCTCTTTCTTCCTTTACCCAGATCCTTCTAAACGAGGGGACACTTATAAGTGACCTCATACGCACTCACTTTAGATAAAGCCAAGTGACTGTGCATAAGGAGTCAAGATCTAGGCTAAGAGGAAATATTATGGCAAGAAATGTGCATGAGACTGAAATTAGAGTAGATTTTTTTTATACCAATTAGCACCAGCCATTCTCCTATCTGGCTCTCTTAAGAGCATTTGCAGACACCAACTCTGCCCATTCTGTGACTTACAGCAAAGCTATTTGTGTTGTCATGCTTCAAAAAATGCTCTTTTGTTAGAAGAACATATTTGCTTATATATAGGTGAGCCTATACAGAATGCAGTCAAACCTGTGCCCCCTACTTGTGACCAAAAGGTAGCTTCAGTTTTAAAACAGGCACTCATGTGGGTTTTGCTATAGATAGAGGACAAGAATGCCTAGGAAAAATTGTGGCCACTATACAAGCACATAAGTATGCTTCACCGAAATGCTGAATAAAAGCATCATTGTGCTAAATAAAGATGATCAGTTTTTACTCTAGAAATTGTACCTAACTCCCTCTGCTAATCTTTGCTGCCTGCTGCTCATATTTGAAGTAACAGGGTCACCCTAATCTGACTCCACATGTTTTTGGTATTTTCAGGGAACGGTTACACACTGCTGAGAAACCTTTCCTAAGTAGCTTCACTCAATAAAGGCAACCAATCCATGTCATTTATACAGTTTCTCTTAAGGTATCTCTTAATGCTACACTGATTGCTATTTCAAATTCCTGTTAGAACCAGGCACAGCAGTCATTCTGTGTTGGTGGGTTCTTTCAGGTATTTTTCTTGTTTTCATTTTGTAGGGATTTGAGTGACTCAGCATCACATTCCTCATGATTAGGAAATGTTTCATAACTTCACTTTACGGTGTATATCAATAACATCTTATCTTTCCTTTAATATGCTCTTCCGAGATGGGCTTGCAGTAAAACACATTCATGTGCTGCTGATGTAGCCATAGTTCTCTTACCTATTTTTACCATTGCTCAACACACTTATTAACGTAAACCCCATCAACTTTTACTCCCATCTCAGCCAGAGAACCTGACTGAAAAGCAGCGACTGGAATCAATTTCTGATTTAGGAAGAAAATAAGTGCTTGAAAAGAAAACTGCTTCAGAGGGAAGAAAAATTCAACAGCAGCAGCTGTTGGAATTGAGGAATTTACAAATGCAACCACAGACCACAGTGTATTTAAGATGGTCAGACATCCTAGTTCAAAAACATTGGGGTTGTTCCTCCTCCATTTATGTACCAGTTAAACCCAAGGAAATGCAGACATGACTACACCTGCCCCATTCTTTTGTCTATTCTCAGCACCTGCTGAACCACTCCTATCGTGACAAGTCAGATACTGCTGCTGTCTCTGTTTCACTGTGCAGTTAAGTAGCAGATGTGGCTGCCTCAGCACATTCCCAGCATCCTGTTGTTCTCAACTTCTCTATAGAGCACCTTGGCCCAGGAGAAAATAAGAAAGGAGGTTTGCGAGTGGGTGATGGGTTATGCCAAGAGGAAGCAATATATTGCAAGGTGAATTAGGCTGGATATGGAGGCTTGGCAGAACACCAGTAAAGATTTGAACTTTAGCCCTTGCTCCCAGAGACTGCTATATAATCCTCAATCACTGTATAATGACAAACAACAACTCTTATTGACAGCAGTCTATTTCAGGTAAAGAGGGGTGTGCAAAGGCAAAGCTATGGCTTTGAATCTTCTCAGGCAGGGAAGGACACTGAGCCGAGGCTCCCATACTTTAAGCAAGTGCTCTAACACTGACCTAAAGAAGAAAAACTCACTCTGCCAGGTTTGAAATTGGTTATATGTATTATGGAAAGCCAAACCTGAACTCTGGAGCTACTTCTTCAGACATCAGAGAAGAAAGAGGAAGGAATACCTGATTTGGATCATCCTAGTGAGACCTATGCTCTGAGCTGCTTTGCCCTATGAAGACTGAAGGGCTTTCTGGACATGTTGAAGACTCTCTGTTACCTTGGAAAATATAAAGTTCAACATTAAAGGAAATAACTACTGGACAGTTGAACTGAGATTCTGAGAATTTAACTTGGATGTACTTATCTGCAATCTTCTGAGTCATTATACTGCATCTCAGTTCATGCCCATACAAGCAGTCTAGTTTAAATGCTTTGGATCTTTGATGAAACCAACACTGAAATTGTTGTTATGCTTTTTTAGGCTTTGGACTGGCAGCTTTCCAGGCATTCAGATTCCCCATGGGTCAAGAAGAGCTCTACTGATGTTTCTGAGCCAGTTTTCAGAACAGGCACCATATATATTATATATTGATGATGAATAATATACATCTACAGATCAGTTTGCACTTTGAAGAAGGTCTGAGATTAAAATAGCAAAATTTGCTTTATGTAACAGCTCAAGACTCCAATTCTGATTTATTCAGGAGAAGAAAAACCCAAACCTGAAAATCCTGTTTAAAAGTAATACTAAAAGTATTTGCTAGGGGGGAAATCCAGCATTTTACTTTAAAATAAAGCTATATTCTTAAGGAATATAAACCAAAACCACTTACACTTTAATTTTATTTAGCATTCACTTTCATATAATATTTGCCCAGTGATAACATCTATGAGTTAAACTATTTCAATACTAGTGAAAGAATGTGTTTTTTTTTTATCTTGCAGAAGAAACACTCAAAAGTCAGCAGCTGTAATTCTAGGTCAGAATTTCTCCTGACCCTTGTTCTCTTTATACACGAGCTGGTTTAAAACACTGCTCTGTTTGAGAGCTTTTAGATCAGATATATCTTCGCTTACAACAGGGATAGCTTCACTCTGACCATCAGTTATCAGATCTTCACTGTCAGAGAGCGTACACAGGAGTGTATCATTTTCATAGGTAGGAAAATAATACCTGAAAGAAACAAGGCATAATTACTAGACAGTCACATATTTTGTTTCAAAGAGGCTGAACATATCTTACGAGATTCCATTTTAAGAAAGGAAAAATGAGAAAGTCTGTCTGGAATGACAGTAAATAGCACATCCAAAAAATCCAACTGGCATGTACACCTTAGAAGAGCTGTACAGAAGAGCTGGCAACAAACAAGTCTTTCCCCCTATTTCTTCACCTGTACATTGTCACAACTGAGGCTGCAGATCCAGATTTATCCCACAAGAAATGCTGTAGTGAGCTGTTTGAGTTAGAACACTCCCTGTGTTCTACGACCTATGGTATCATCCCCTAGACCTATTCAGCCTACTTACAAACTGAACCAGCGTTGTTACACTCTGTTTGCTATGGAGGAAACTAAGGGCAAACTTGTTTTGATGCCTAAAATGAGGTAGACATAATGCATATATCTACATTAGACATGCAAAAGAAGTGGTTTGATTTGGTTCTAGAACCATATGCTTACAGCACATCTTTACTAGCAATGGGATATGTGTCAGATTCCCATCCCAGGCATGAGCTGCATGTGTTTAGAGAGCCAATGGCTGGAAGACTTAAGAGGTGCCTACAAGAGAGACAGTTGAGATGTCACCATGGTGCACAGGCTCAGCCTTTGTTCCACCATCTGTGTAACATGTATGCTTTTTGCCATGTACTGCACAACTGCAAATACAGGCAAAACACAATCCTGCCTTCTCTAGCACACTGACCTGACAGTGCAGACACAGCTTACGGGGACAGTGCATCCTGGGTGCAACTACAAGAGCGGTATCTCATGTTCATTTTGGCTTCAGACTGTACAGACATTTCTAATTCTGAGTAGTTCTGAGATCACTTATTAGTTTATGTAGGCCAGTAGAGCTCAGGGCACTACTGCAGTGGCAAAACCCAGAACTTTCAACTTATTGTTTTACAGGTATTATCGAGTAACAGCATCAATGCTGGAAGAAACATGCTTGCCCTTACTGTGGTTGATCCCACGTAGACCTGGCTGGCAGGAATGTAATGTGTTTGGTCTCCTCCATATGACTTATTAATCCTCCTTTAGACTGGAATTTCTCCTGGCAGTTGTAGCAACGACAATGATGGATTTCTCTCCTGATGAAGTTCAGTAGCTTTACTTGCTGATAGAAGTTCAGACCTGGAAAAGGTAACAAAGAAGCACTTGGGAAACAGAAGATTTAATTTACAAATGCTTTCCTAGATTCAGCATAGAGACTGATAAGAGTTTATCACTCTTACAGCACTTCCAGAATGCTGCAACTTAGCAAATCAACTGAATGACTGCTTTTTCCCAGCTGGAGAGGAAATAGCCCTTCTTTTAATGTAAAAATTGCTTCCTCTCAGTCCAAGTAAGTCTCTCTGCTTAGTCACCAACAGAAAGCAAGCACTGGCTGAACAAAGCCTAGGGCACAGCCTTCCCACTTGCAATCAAGTACCAACAGGCATAACAACACTAACAATAGCAGCAATAATAATATCCACAATAATAACAACACCAATAATAATGATAATGATTGTAATAATAGTAATAATAATGATTTCAGATCTGGGACTCACAGGGTGGGTATTTGTAGAAGATACTCTGCAAAAGCATGCAATGGTTCTAACAAAAATAGCAGGTATCCTTGGTAGTAACAACAGCCCCAGAAAAATAAGGTGTTCTTGGCTTCCTTTTGTAAGCTGGGAGAAGCAGTTTCCGTAATGGAAAAATTAAATGTCCAAACAAAAATCAAATCGATATAGTTGTTTTCCACTACTCTTACAATGTGGTTTTCTCCACACTAGTGGCAAATGCTGACAACTACAGCGCCTCTTACTCACCATGCTCTGACTTTATCTTAGGAAAGTCAAATCCATGTGATCTCTGAAGTGAAAAAAAAGGAAATAAAAAATTATCTTATTTGTACTACTTCTGCTATTTCAAGTTAAAACCAGCACATTTCATAGACTGACACAGACATATGCATAGAGATGTGCAAACCCTACTACATGAAACAAACACCCTCCTCCCACTTTTGCTTCATCAGGAACTTTTATATTCTGTTAGACTGCAACACTCTCATTAAATAGTTTATTAAAACTGAAACACAGATGCTAACCATTAAGTGCATTAAATCATCAAACCACTACAGTATTAAAGATGCTATCTCTTTATTGTCTGCACCAGTCTGTACACTCACAAGTAATGGCTAGTCATAGTCTCAATCTAAAACTTGACTCCTCTTGTCTATTTTACAGAACTGATGCTGGAGATGCATTCAGTACTTTAGCTCTGCACTAAAGAGGGCATTCCAATGCAGCAGCTGATTTGATCTTAACAAAGATGCTACAATCCTACTCTTTACTTCCAGAGTGATGAAAGAGCTGCTACTTAAAACAAGTCTTACCTGCATGTGAAGATACAGGTTTTCCGTGGTGTCCGCTTGTTGTTCACAGAACAGGCAAACGGCACACACAGGATGCTCTTCCCAGTCAGACCAATCTCTTATGATTCAGAGCCAAAAAGATTCATTTAATTGTGGAAAAGAGGAGAGACATTTTGTGAAAGGGCACTTCAGATTCTGCTCTCACAGCATTACATATAAATCCAGAGAAACTGAATACTTTAAAGAGGTGGAAGAGACAGTGTGGATTTGTACCTGAATACACGATTAGAATCTGATTTATAGTCTAAAGTAAAATTACAAGCTCAAGAGTAACTGAGCAGTTACTGTTGGCTAACTCCTCTGCAGACAGGCAGTAAGTCCTACTTGAATTTGCCTGCACTAACAAACAGGATCTTGACTTCAGTTTCTCTCCAGTTTGGCAAGTCATCAAATATTGCATTCTGTGTTTATAAGGTCTTTTAAATTCTTTTATACCTTTCTAATCTTTCAATACACCAACCAAAGACATAATCATCAGATAGACTTCGTCTGAAGTGTTATTTACTTATCAAATATTATTCCTGAGGCACTCATTTAGGCTACATTTAGATATGCACACAGAGAATATTTTGCCAACACATTCGTTTAAAACTCCAGTGCTACTGAGGGATAGAAATACTATTGCAAACAAGTATAACCAAGTAAAATTAAGCTCAAGTAACAGACAGAACCAGGAAGGTCAGGGACCCCAATACTCACCAATTACTTCCTGCCTATTCAATTCTCTATGGCCAAGAAAGCCACCTTTGCAGTGATCTGAGGGCCTGGACCACAGAGGAATGCGGAGGAGAGGTGGGTGTCACCTGCAGTCAGTTTTGCTTGGAAGTTGCCTTTAAAATCCTGCTTTAATTTCTAGTTGTTACCTTTTTATCAGACTTTTTAATGTAATTTCCTTCTCATGCTGACATTTCTGATGTTTACTCTTGATCTTTAAATATGAGCAAAACTCGCTCAGCTGGCTTTTTGGTACGACAGTAAAAAATAACTCATTTTACCTACATCGTTGCAAACACAAACAGCTCTTGTAAAAAACAGGCTTCTGGCTGAAGTACACAATTTACAACCCTCACTGTGGAGAACTGTCTTTAATGAGAACATTTTGGACTTGATTTGATTGGTTTAAATGAATTTTAACTGTGCACTAACTGTGCACAGCTTTTTCCCTGTAACTACTTTCACCGATAATGGCCTTGCAAGTCTTTATAATTGGCATATAAGTAACTCTTACTCTTCTAGGTCATCTAGTAGCTCCCGGTCATCCTCTGACTGCACTTCCTCCCAGGACTTTCCAAATTCCTGGGGAGAAAACAGAAAAGAAAGAGAAAAAACATTTCCTATTTTACATCATCTTTTATATATCAATGGAATTAACATCTTAGAAACCACAGTCAACATCTTATTTCGGATTACTCTGGTACTTCTTTGAGTTAAAGGTAGTCGTACAACATTGCTTTTTAAAGTAACAATTTGCTTTGTCTTTTCATGAAGCATTTCCCACCCTGTATCTCGGAAGATGATGATCTGGCACTGAGTTCTCAGGAAAACCATCCACACTCTGTGTGAAACTAAAGCGTTGTAACACTACCAAGATGTTCACAAGGTGGGTACATTATCACTGTCTCAAGTTTGCCATCACACGTCTCCTATCCAGTCTGCCTACCCTGCACTTCATGCAGCATATGCTGCTTAAATAATGCAGCTGTAACACCTGAGACTTCAGTTGGCATAGCTACACCAGTCAGTGCTCACACCCTGTATGAGGTTATGTTAGTGAAAACACATGGTGTAAACTTAGCTACAGAGTACCCCAGAAAGGCACTGTAGGGCACAGATCCAGTGCATAGATCTCTGAGTTAGGCTCCAGTTTCTCTTCCATCCTCTTCTCAGATGTGAATGTAAGCATACCTATTCATGGTGTTCTGTTTTTTGTCTTACTTTTTGTGTTTATTTATATCTGAAAGACCTTCAGCACAAAGTACATCCCGATGCATTCAGCATTCAGCATTCAGCACAATGGCAAGCTCTCTCAGCATGACTGCAATATAAACAACAGGCAATAAAACGCTGAAGTGCCCTACTGAAATACCAGCAGTGATCTTTAGCTACTGTTTTCCTTTTGCTCTGATTCTTCCTGCCTTTAAAGTAAACCTGAGCAAACTAACCTGTAATCCAAATAGTATTTTTGAAATCATGCTTTTGACTGCTGTGAAGGATTCACAAAGATCACAGTTGACAATCTCATACCCATTAAAAAAAAAAGGCAGCTAATAAGCACATACTTTCATTTATCGCATTCAAATATTCTCTCTAATAAATATATTTAACAACACCCTCAGTAACAAGTGTTATTATTGTCTTCACGGTTGGTTGGAGAAAGAAGGAAAAGATATCCATCATTTAACAATTAATGAGAATTCACAATGCTGTTAGTGTCTAGCAGGTAAACGGTAAACAAATGTCTCTAGACAGCTCTAAACACGTTATTATATATTACAGAATGAAGCCTCAGTAATTAATTCAGTGATGCTACATGGTTGTGTGCAAACTTGCTGAGTTACAGGGGAGACCCATTAATGTCACCATCACTGTGAGATAACATGAAGCCATTAACAGCTCCCACCAAGTTCTCAGGACCGCACTCTAGTTTCTTATGGCTGCTAATGTTAACACCTTAATGAGTGGATAGCCTCTTACAACCATGCAAAATGAAGATGAATGCTCACAGTATTTCCTTGGATCAGCTTGAAGTATATATGCATAAAAGAGTACGTTCAAAACAGCAGCTGATGTTAAACTTCACCTTTCAATGAGAGGTGAAAGGGAAAAACCACATAAAAGCTTTATTGTTGTTGTGGTTTCTTTATGAAGTTTCTGTGAAGAGGCAGAGAAGGCCTCTGTTTCCCTCATCTATTTACATACAAAGGAGAAACAGAAAAAGAGGAAAAAGGAAAAACCTATGCAGGTCCCGTATCACTGGAAAACTGCACAGTGCATGGGTAACTGGGGACACTGTGATGAAAGTGCCAAGAGATTGATGCTGAAGCAATTGGGTGGGCAAGAGTTCTTCAGAATATTCTTAAAGCTCTTCCAGTTGTTCTGTTTCTGTTTGGTAACATACACCTTTTCAGCTCTACATCTTGATGGGCATCTGGGACAAAGGGTGCCTTTGTTAAGTATTCAGCTTCCCTCGCTCTTTCATCTGTGATGCAAAAGTTCCCAGCAACCATCTCTAGAGATTCTCAAGAAATTCTTAACAAGACAAGAGGAAAAAGAGACTTGACATAGTTTAGAGTTCAAACAGGAGAAAACACATAATTAGAAAAGCTACAGGCCTTGCTATATATCCAAGTGAATCCAAATGTGTATGGTTTGATTGTTTCCTCTTCCAAAATGAACTCAAAATGCAGAGATGAATTGCCTCACTGACAATTTACCTTCTCTAGTGCAATCCTAAAGGTTATACAGGGAAACAGTCTGCGTGCTTTACTGAGGCAAGATACCCCAACTTGAGAAGTGCTGAGACAGGAGAAACTAGAAACAGCAGCTGGTATCTCAAGCCGTTTTCCCAAAAGAACAGTTATAGAACTACCTGAAAACAGAGCTCCACGCCTGTGGAGCTCAGAAACTCCAAACAGATGCTGCTCTCCCCTGCAAATTTCCTCTTGCCATTCTTCTCACCTGCGATCATCTCGATTGTTTTATATTGCTGCAGAACTCAAGATGCTTAAGCACATAGAAGAGGTTAAGCCAACATTAGTTAATAAACATTGGATGAATTTCAATATGAAGCATTCCCCCACTCGTGGGATATTAAGTTTTGAACTATCACCACCTGAGGAAGGGTCTCCTTTTACTGTTTTACAAAATACACACTGTGTAATTCACATAGGCCAAATATACATAGTAACCCCCATAACAAAATATTCTTCTGCTGGCCCCCTCCAGTAATAACAACGATTTTGGGCTTGCCAATAAGGAGGAACATTTTTTTGTCTTTGAGGAAAACAGAAGGCTTTATGAAACAAGTTTTCTAGGAGGTAATAGGTATAATTTTTCAGCTGTCTAGCTTAGTCATAAGCACATTCATTATCGTGATGTTCCATTGCTACAGATACATGCCATTTGTCAGTTTGAAAATAAACATCTGTGCTTCTTACAGAGCACACGTTATCCTTAAAGTGCTGCTGGCAACAATCAGGTGAACACAGAAGGGAAGGCCCTCTCAGTCTTGGTCCATCTCAGTTCCTGGGGCTGGGAATAAGAGAGTTTTAATACCGCCTTCTGTTCTATCATGGCCTCCAGCAGGTGCCACAGAATAGAGTTCTTCCCTCTCTGTTTTTACTTGGCCCTTTGGGCAATCCCTGGGGCCACAGCCTAACACAGGCACAGAAACAAGAAAATTGGGTTGGAGGAGTTTTTGAGGAAAGAAAAATAAGGTAACCTACATGTATATCCTGGCTGCATCGTTGCTCAGTTCCTCACCCTCTACTATCAGTTGGTCTTTTCCAATTTACACTTCAAGCCTTTCTGATAGGATTGGTTTCATCTTCCACCCTTACACAATACTGACAAAAGGCCTCCAAATCCACTGGGAAGTCTGCACTGCCTTTCAAGTCATTTGCATAATTGCAAACCTCCCAGTCTAATTCAATGTAACTACCCAATAATAAACTTTTGATACTTGCTTATGAAAGAAATCTCATGCACCACAAAAAAGCTGCCACTCCTACTGAAGATACCTGTAATTTACCTTAACACTAACATGTGAACATGCCAATTAAATGGGGGGTAGACAAATCAGAGCAGCTTGTACATCATGACAGAAGTCATAGAAAGCCTCAGAATACCAGAACATCTACACAGGAATTTGCACTGTGCTACTCATTGCTATGCCAAATTGGAAGTTTCGTGGAAGGAATCACCAAGAAAGACATAAAATGTAAGTTATATGAAAACAGATTCTCACAACTGCATTAAAACAACATGCGAAGGCAAAAGTGTAATGGAGGGCAAGGAAGAAGGCAGGCAAACCTACTGCTCTAAATGAAATCCATGGGAACTCTGCCATCAGTTTGAAAACACAAGTAAGAACTGGCCAGAAGATCAGGAGGCAATGCAGCAGACATACTCAGGACATCTGAACAAAAAGCCCCTAAAATGGCTCAGTACAAAAGCCACAAATTAAAGGAAACTGCCAGTTCCAGCTTAATAAAACTATTTTATGCTGTGTTTGGTAAAGACAATATGTAATGGAAAATTGTAAGAGGATGACAATTATGTCTGTAAGATAGTTGTAATAAGGAACTGTCCATTTAAGTAGCTTAACAGCTTAAAACCTGGTTGCTGACAGAAAAGCACAGTGCACATCCTAAAAACAAAGAGGGTAAGACTGTGATAATACTGATGTTTATCATCAGAGGCCTACTTAGTGTTATAGCCTCTTTATGAAAACAAACTTGATCAAACTGGCATATAGTAAGATCTTTGTTGCATTCTCAAACTTCATGGGTTTTTTTTGGTGAAAATATACAAAAATAGATAAATTGCATGCCTACATCTTTAGGTCAAGGTGAATTCAGTAGTAAAATCTGAAACAGTCCATCTTTTATATCTGATAAGATATATATAATCCATGGCTGTGAAATTGACCCTGGACATTTAGAGCAATGTGAAGCACAGATCTTAAAGACTCATTGAGAAGTCAGTAAAGCTTGACAGAACACTTTAGAAAGCACGATCCTTTAGTAAGCTGTAAGTTGCTGGGGGAGAGGAATTAAAATCACTACACCCTGAACAGAGAAACAGCTTGGAAAAGCCCCATCCTATTACATCAATATACCCTACTGTAGACTACATATGTGCAGTAGAGAATAATGTTATTTCTCCTTGCACATAAAGGCCAATCTACTGAACCCCAAGTGAACAAATTAAAGTTCTTCCTTTTAATCTTTTTCTCCTTTGTGCAAAAAATAAAGGGTTTACCAAAGGCTATCTGGAAAGCAACACTTCCTACTGCATTTGGACTGGCCAAAAATTTCATGTTAGTGAAAAACTAATCTCATACAAAAAGTGTACAAATACACATTTAACACTGTCCCACACGACATCCTTGTTTCTAAATTGGAGAGACATGATGACTTGGTGGGTAAAGAACTGGCTGGATGGTCGCACACTGAGAGTTGTGGTCAATGGCTCAGTGTCCGGCTGGAGGCCAGTGACGAGTGGTGTC
>JBAFWW010058903.1:0-17013 GCA_036873685.1 Agapornis canus | reverse complement strand
CAGTCAGGTAGCACAGGCAAAGGTGGCTTCTTGCAGCATAGTGTTGAGTTCCACCATCCAGGGCGTTTCTCCTCCACCCTCAGCAAACAGGACCATGCTCCACTTCTCTCTAAGAACTCCATCTTTCTCCCTGCAGTGCTGTGAGCCTTCAGCTAATGAGGCAGCTCTGCTCTAGAAACTCGGAGGCAAAAAGCAAACCCTTGCCAATTTTCTGCAAGGTTCCAGGGAGCCCAATACAGCACAAGAATAGAGATGATTTGCTAGAAAGTGGGACTTCTTCATCCCTAGAGCTCGTTCTTATTGCCATAGAGCAAGCTGCAGCATGGTGATCCACCCGCGCCCAGGAGCATGGTGGAAACAAGCCCAGAGGCAAGTGAAAGATCCTCAGCTCCCACTCAGTGGTGACAGAGTTCCTGGAGAGCAGGGAAAGGGCTTGATGGCTGCTCTGTTCATGATCTCCTGAGGAATTTTATAGCAGGGCAGATGTCTTAACTCCATTTCTTTACCAGGTGTGTGCTGTAAGTGCTGGACATTGATCCTGTAAACAGAAAGGAAAGAAGAGATGACATGGTGCGAGCCACAGACTTTTAAAGAGGGACCTGGGAGCTTTCTCAGCTAATAGTCCAGGCTCAGTGGGGTCCTGCTGGGGATGGAGATAGCACTGCAGCCCCACACCGGCACAGGGTATTGTGTCCAGTCTTACAGCCCATTGTGCTCCCTGGGGAAGGCAGCTCCATAATCCCATGTTTACAAACTGCCCACTTAGTGCTGGAGCAGGACACACTGGGATGCCTGCCTTTGCCAGGGAAATACACTCGTGCAGGGTGGCAGGCTGCCTGTAGCACTGCACAGGCATGCAGGACAGGAAATCAAGGGGAACAAATATCCTGTTCAAATACCAGAGGACAGCGTGTAATTACCTGAGCTGGGAGCCAGCCAGGACTCCAGGAGTAACACTACTGCAAGAGCAAAAGAGCTGAAAAGCAGGAGGGAAGAAAGGAGGGAGAGGGATGGAGGCGGTTGGTACCAAAGAACCAGAGAACCAGATGCAGAATTTGACTCTTTTTAGGAAGGCAATAGCACATCTCTGCACTGTGCCCTTCACTAGGGTTTTGATCCAGCAGGGATGGAGAGAGATGTGGTCCCCAGAATGCCTTCCACATCCTGTCTTCCCAGCCACTCCACTGCTGTGTGGAGCTGGGATCTGTGCAGGGATGCTATGGCCCAGGTACTGCTTTGTACCATCCCTCGCCAGCATGATCCACCCATAGCCTCTCACACTGGAGTCCACAGGAGCTCTGTTGGACTCTTTGCACTGCATCATTCTATACTAGCTTGGTCCTGAGATGAGTTGTTGCAGCCGCACCTGAACACTGCTGGAACAGCACATAAGAACTTGAGCCCAAAGCAGCCCCAGAACCTGGTGAGGAAGATGTAGCTCGATTGCAGCAATGCACCACAAAACACTTCAAGGACAGAGCAGGGAGCTGTAGCCTTCAGCTGGTGGCAAGCACCTGCTGTCACAAGAGGAGCATTGGGAAAACAGTGGCAGGAGCTGTGCTTGCAGAGACAGACCCAAAGTGGTTTCAGCCTTACATCTGTGACCTTCCTCAGAGCTGGATGAAACCTGCTGAATTCAGACTTCTCCAGATACTTCAGAGCTGCAAAGCAGCCGGTCAGGCTATGCTCATGTGTGCATCAGGAAAGTGGCCCTGTAGGTCTTTAAACCAGGATGAAACCTTCATGTTTCCTAAGGGAGGCAGTGCTGGAGTCTCTGCTGAGGAGCTTTCTCAAGTTGGGCCGAGCCCTCCTGGCTCAGTTCTGTGCCTGTATTGAAGGAATCTGGATGAACACAGGATTACAATGTGCCATCTTCTCAGGACTTTGCTGTGTTCTTTCGGCTGGCTCGTGCCAGGCTTAAGTGCCCCAAGTCTCTCCTGAGAGCAGCATTGCAGACCTCTTCATGGATGAGACCCTCACCCTGGTCCCATCACCCATAGATGGTTTCCCAAAGAGCTCATTCTGCTTGGTGCTGCCAGACCTATTTACAATTCCTTTTTCCTGGTGGAGGTGCTGGCTTTGGCTGAGACATGGGACCAGAGCCATGGCTGGCAGTGCCCAGGGCAGATGGGCAACTGGCTGGCTTTAGGGGATGTTAGGATCAAGGACTTAGGAACCCTGAACTTCTGTGTCTCCCATGGGGTTTTACAGCTGGTGTTGAATTGATTCAAAGCCATCTCAAGTCTCTGGAGCTGTGTTTCGGTGTCCTCTGGAGCACTGGGCTATGCAGAGAAGAGCTATTGCGGAGAAGTGAGCAGCCGCCACCATCTCCTCCTTCCATCCATATCGCTGCATTTCCCATCACACTTTTCAAGAACAATTTTTCTCCTTAACCACAAGTCCCAAGTTTCAAAGTTAATTGGGGCTGGTGAGGTATAAATAGATGCTGGACCAGATGGAAACTCTGTCGTGATTTATAGCTAGCTGAGCCATCACATGTTCCACTTGTACTCTGAGCAAGGGCACTATTAATTATGGCACTGCCCAGGCAGATCGCATGGGAGGTTACAGTGATATTCATGCTGAAGACTTAAATATAACCAGGCTGTGACGTTTTGCTGAGTGAGCAAGATGCAGAAAGGACCTGCCTATTGCAGCAGCACAGTTTACAGGGCATTTCTTCATCAAGCTCCAAGGAAACAGGGGGTTTGGAGGGCTTTGCATAGACATAACCAACATAGTGGGTCCTTCACAGTGACTGTTCCAATCCAGGATCCTGCTTTTGCCCAGACAAAGTACAGTAAAGCTGAGGGATATTTTCCCTGTGCTGAAGCTGTGTTTTGCACTCTTCCCCAGCAGCTGCTCTGAGAAGAGCCCACATCACAGGGCTTCTTGCTGGTGTAGACAAGACCTCCTGATCCAAACAGGGAATCAGGATTGAGCTTCACCCATAAGTCTTCTCCTCCAGTAATCTCCCATCCCTGTGCCTCTGCCTGTGGCCTCAGCAATGTGCTTCTAGATCCTGAAACATTCCTCAGAGGAAGAAAAAGGCTCCTGTATGAGACCGTGGGATGGGGAGGACTGGGATACAGTAGCTGACCCCTGACTGCAGCTGGCCTCTCCTGCCAGTTGCCGTCAGTGCACAAGGCAATCCAAACACTGGGAAGGGAGCACTGCACATTCCTGGCCCGAGAAAGGCTGTTAAAAACAAGAGAGTGTGAGCATCCCCTCACAAACCCTGTCTCCTGCACACCACCGCTCCGGATGGATGTGGACCATTGTCCTGCCAGTCCAGAGCTCAGCCGTGCATTACCCTGCAGGGCTGCAGTCCAAGCTGATGAGAGAAGAGGAGGGGGAAGGCTTCTTACTGGTGTTTCCAGGGGGATATAAGGATCAAAGGACTTGCCTGAGGTCATCTGGAAGAGTCTGGTGCTGTACCAGGTCTCCTGAGTTTCAGACCTCTTTTCATCACTGCCCGTTTCTCCTCATAGCCCACACTTAAAACAGTTATCCATTGTGAATTGGGATTTTGCTAATTACTGGAAGAAAATGAGGGCCAGGACAAGAGGGGTCACTATTCCCACCTTTCCCCAAGCCCTTTCTGCCTGAGGAACAGATTCCCCATCACTTAGGAACCAGCCAGTTCAAGAACAGTTTGCAGATTTTCTGGGACCTGCTGACAGCACAAGCCACAGCCTCCGCTTGCTTTTAGAGGGCATTGGCCCCTTGCATTCCCCACACTGTGTAACCTCCAGTACACACACAAGTGTCACACTACTGTCAAATATGAAGTAGTCTTTATAGAAGCTTCCCTGGGAGCTCTTTGCATCACAGACTGAGTAAGATGTGCAATTACAGAGCCATGATTTAAGAACTTAAACCCCAGCTGAGCTTGATAGAAAGTATCAGACTTACAAACAATACGTAGGGAGAATTTAATCTTGCAGGGACTGCAGTTATTTGGGGGGAGAGATTGTGTTTGGGATTAAGAGCCAAATTACTGCCAAGTTTTTATTAAATCTTTATATTTTCAGCCATACCTTATTATGTCTGGTTTGGGACAGGAGCTTGGGTTTACGATGGGCATAAATCCAGAAAATAGTTTGGATTCTTTGAAGCAGGCAAAACATGAACAAAGTGCATTTGGACATTATCTAGGCTACTGACTGCTTAGAGTTCACACAGCAGCATTTCATTACAGCATGTGATCTTCCAGAAAGCACCAAAAGGAGGAAAAAATACTTAATTCTTCATTTCCCTGGTATTCCTAAAACCCCAAAGAAGCCCTGAGCACATACACACAGCCCTCCCTTCCTGCCTGCACTCACACCGGGAAGCGTGTGTCTGAGCATCCCTATTTTGAACTGATCTCAGTATTAACACACTGCAGGGACACAACCTCCTTGTTACCTTAGATCTCAAGGGACTGAAGCCCAGCTCCTTCTGTGAGATGCTGGGTGGGTGTCAATGGGCTTTGCTGGGCTCTGCAGCCCCAGCTGGATACATGCAGCAGCCAGCGGAGGTGGGGAGCAGGGACTGGGGCTGCTAGGGGCTCATGCCTGGGGCTGGGTCCGCAGGTGAGTATCTTCCATCTGATAAGTTAATCCAAACACACCAACATCATGTCTTGGTGTGAAAGGACATAGCTGTGCAAGGCAAACGTCTGGTTTAGAGTTAGCATCATTGCCATAGGGGAGTGAGCAGGAGCTTGGATAAATGCTTTTCCCCCTTGATGTCTCAGATCTAGGCGGCTTTATGCAGCTGATTCCATAACTGACTCCAGGACTGCGAGCTAAGCTTGGAGATGAATGGAGGTGGTTGTCCCCAGCAACAGTACAGCATCCCTCTCTGGCTGTGTGACGGATATTGCCATGTTATTAGGACAACACTGCCTGCAAGAATACTTGGGGCAGTAAAACTGAGTGTCTGCGGCTTGATGCAGGCAGTGCTGGCCCCTGTGTTCCCATGTAGCAGCTCCCTGCAGCTTATCCTTAGTGCCAGCCACTTGGGCACAAGTGCTCATCTTGCTAGATAATGTTTAACAAACCTGTTTATGTCCCTGCACCTCTGTAAGTGGGGTGACACATGCAAAATGCTTTGAGATCCTCTGTGGGAAATAATTTACTCCTGTTGCCAGACCTGAGCATTGACCATCATTTTATCTGGCAGGAATGTAGGTCTGTGCCAGATGAACAAGGATATAATCACAAGTGATTAAATGAACCACAGAGACCAGAAGTTGAGAGCAGGAAGAAGCAGTCTGGGACAGGGAGCAAAATGCTATGTACACACTGAGATGTCTGTGGGTCAGACCCATGGCACCAGGAACACTTCAGCCCTCAGCTGTGAAGAAATGCATTTGCTGCTGTTCAGGCTCCCTGCTGCATCAGTTGCTGGCTGAGGATCAAAGGTGCTCCAGAGCTCTGGTGGCATCTGGTGCTTGGTGTGGCAGTGGGAGGAGGCTGTGTCCCTCTGCCGAGCCATGACAGATCCCTGTGGGCACAGCTTCCATGCGGGCTGCAGAGACCCCACTGGGGAACTGTCAGGGCTGACACAGCAGGAGGAGAAATGGTCTGTTCCCTGTCACCTCTCGTTTGTGCTGCTGGCTCATCAGCTGCTCTACATTGGGTCACTCCCCTCGGCTCCGTTTGTTGCTTTGCCCTTTCCATCCCAGTGCAGTTGCTTTATTCCTGCTGAGACTCACATTGTTTCCCAAATTGGGTCAGTCTGCGCAATACCAGCTTGGGCCATGTCCCAAAGACCTTTTCCCCTTTGCATTTTCCATTAGAAGAGGACAAGGGAAAGCTGGAGCAGCACCCCTGGTGTGGGTACCTGATACTGCACCCATTGAGAGCATCACGGGCACCAGGATGTATTAGACATTCAAGGAGCAGAGTGATAACCTACTGCTATGAAAATGCTCTCCTTGTCACCGTGGCTTTGGTCATGTGCCACTACAGGCTGACCCAGGCCAAGTCCCCTTCCTATCACACAGCTTCACAAAAGCTGGCTGCTACTCCCGGGCCAGCTGTGCTCAGGTGCAGCATCCTTCTAGGTCCAGCACCATCCTCCCTGCCCACTGCCCACTGCTCCGGGCAGCAGGAAGGCAACAAGAGCTATTCACCTAGCTCAAGGCTGGCTTCTTATTAGAGAGAAGCCTGATTGTCTGATTTATGGTGACAGAGGGAAGGAACTTGATGTTTCCTGGCAGTCATAGTTTTCTATCAGTCTTCTATAACTTAGTCCCTGTTGTGCAGAGTGCTGCCTCTGCATAGAGCGAGCTATGGGAGGAGGCACCCTGTTGGGAAATGGCCATGCCAGGGCCATCAGGACACAGACTTGGTGCTCTCTCCCATGTCCTCAGGTGCTGTTTCCCTGGCACTACAATACAGCCTCTGCAGGGATGCAGCAGTGGACCACATCACACACCTTGCTGACATCCCTGCTCCCCATGTCCTCCTGGGGGGATAAAAGAGCTGTGCACAGCACTGTGCTCCCTGGGCTTTGCACACAAGCCCTGCTATATGTCTTGCATAAGCCCTGGGTCAGCAGCAGGCAGGGAAAAGCAAGGGACTGTGCCTCCAGCACCTTTGCCCAGGAAACACCATCCCTGCACAGGGCTGCTTCCCATGCCTGAGGCACCAGCACCTTCCCCAGTGACCCTGGCTCACTCCCACTGCGGTTGCTGCTGTTCTGGGTGATTAATTCAGTGGGAGTAATTTTGGAGCAGATGATCTGATGCACGTGGTTCCTGCTATTTGTCTGGCAGAGCAGAGGGAAGGGGGAAAGGAGAGCAGTGGACAGGAACACGATGTCCATGACAGCCATCCCCTCCATGCATGCTCAGAAAGCCTGGCGCCAGCTGCAGACCACTTATTGCTACAGGCAAAGCAGAAGGAAACTTGCTGGCAAATTGGTTTCTCTCAATAGAGGGAAATTTAATCATTTAGGCTGATAAGGGCTCAATTCTGGCTTTGTGATAAGGCCAGTGTTTGGGACAGCAAGCAGCAGCCATGACCAAGGAGCAGCCTTGCTTGCTGGGCTGCTAGGAGGGTGGGGAAGGCCCCTGATGTGGAAAGTGGCACTGGATGGCTCTGCCTCTGCCAGGGGTCAGGGAGGCCTTGTGAGGGACTCTAGGGACCCACTAGGGTCCGGGCTGATGGACAGATGTCAGTCAGGAGAGTGAGGACAGCAGCACTGCCCTGTCCTGGGCTGCACTGCAAGGAAACTGGAGCGAACCCTATGAAATGGGATGAGATTAAGCAAGCAGCTGAATTATTCTAAGCTAATAAAGTACCTGGTCCAGATGGCTCCTACTATGAATACTATTAAAGAGAAAAACTCAGGGTAAATTAGGAGATTTGAGGCTGACGCTTTCAGTTCCTGAGCAGAAGATGCTCTGTGGGGTGGGGAGCAGTCTTCGGCTCTCTGGCTGCCTCCAGGGCCAGATTTAGGGCTTCCCTGCAGCCCCGGAGAGAGGGGTATGTGCTCCTTCTCATCCAATTTCTGCTGGGCTTCCCTCAGAAACCCATGCTGCTGCTCCTGTTGCCTCCTGGCAGCACCAGTTTTGGAGCCATGGAGGTACTTTCCTGCCATACATGTGCCCAGCTGCTTGGGATGCATTTGGGGAATTATTTTCCATCTCTGAGTGTGGTCTGAGCCCTCAGATAGCTCCAACCTGGCCCTGTCCCTGCTGTCTGATGGGTGCCCACACTAAGACTAAGGGAGCAGGCAACATGAATTTACTCCTAACTTTTGGTGTCTGAAATAAGCCACAAGCAGCAATAAGACTTGCACTGTGTTTGCCTTGCAAAGGGCTGAGCTGCAGCCCCAGATGAGAGGGGCTCTGCAGGAGTCTGCATTTAAAGGGCAAGCTGTAAACTGCAGCATGTCAGGTACTATCTATCCCTCCTGCACCCTGGGCAATGGATGCAAGAGGCAGTAAGTGAGATCTTGCTGCAGAGCTGGGGTAGATGCAGCCTTGAGCTGCGCTCAAGGGAGTGGGGCAGAGCTAACCAGGCTTCAAAGGGACATCTGTGCCATGTAGAGGAGAGTGACAACTCATGACATGTGTTTGACACCAGCCAGAGCAGCTCAGGAAAGGGAACCAGAGCAGGCAGAACTCCTTAGAAGCACAGCATTTCCTACCCACCATGGTGATGGCTGGGGATGGATATTTAAAGCACACCCTTATTCTAACAAGGAAAGGGAGAAACTATGACAGGGAGAAAAGAGCTGTTTTTACTCTGCTCCATCTGCAGTGACTGGGGCAATAGATGACTGGTGCATTCAGGTTAATTCCCCTGATGAGATGTATAAGCTTGTTATTTGTTTTAATTAATGTGAAAGAAGTCAGGGTGCCAGAAATTGGTGAGAGAGGTGGAGCAGGGAGGGGAGATGGGGATATTTGGAATTGAAGCATCCTATTAATATCCCTGCTGTTGTATGAAAGGTCATTAATGAACCAAAGAAAAATGAGCAGGAGGGAAACAAGAGAATCAAATCACTTTCTGCTTCCCATCACTTGCACTGCCACCAGGACACCTTCCAAGTCCTGCTGCAGTCCCGCTGCCCTGTGTCCTGTCCCTTTCCCTGATGTCTTTAGTCCACTGGGGGAACCACGCTCCTGCTGGCAGTGGATGTGATGGGAGAGTTTCAGAGAGCTGGTGCCACACGACACTGACACCCATTTGACATCCAAAGCAACATCTCCCACCTTGGCCCCAGGACCTTGCCTTGCAAATCTGCTGCTGCAGGCACTGAAATCCCAGGCCTGGTGTGATGTTTGACAAGGAGAGGTGCTGTAACAGGCAGTAAAACACCTCACTTGGTTCATTTATCTTACATTTTCTGCTCTTTTGGAGGTTGACGTGACCAGTGTGTGTTCCCAGCCCTGCACCGAAGCTCTGCTTGCCCAGGAATTGATTTGCCACGCTTGAGATGGAAGCAAACAAAGATTAAATTTAAGCTATTTGTTCAGTATCTCAGTTACGCAATTGGACATCGTAGATTAGGGAAGGTGACCTCCTGTAGTGAAGGGGGGATTTACTGACATGTTCGAGCAAATATTACACTTCCTGGGATCCAAACCAGCTCAAGATGGAGGAGAAAAGGGAACCAGCCTGGCTGCCTCGCTCATCTGTGCTGCCTCACTGCATCATCTCTGCCTTTCCCCAGAGCCTCAGACCACAGGACCAAGGATCTCCAAAGAAGGGCCAGCATTGCTTCCTCCAGCAAGGAGGAAGGGAGAAAAGGAAAAATGAATGGGAGGGGAAGGTGGGATGAGTGAGCCTTTGCAGGATCTCGGCCACCTAAGTGTGATCAGCCCCAGGAGATGAGGCGTTTGTTCTGGTCACCATTTCCCATACTCCTGGCTCCTGAGAGATTTGTGGTTCTGGTGGAGCCAAGGCTTTGGGCTCTTGGTTTGCTGCAGGGAGGCTCCCTAGGGCCAGGGCTAGTTTGAGGACTGTGGCAATAGGCAGGAGCCAGGCAGAGGAGAGGACACAACACTAGAGACCATGGGAAGGTTCATTTGTTCAGAAGGCCATTAATGGACCAGAGATTTAAAATTTAAATCTGTGTGCTTAAAAACAGCAAAGAAGGGAAAGAAGCTGGGCAAGGACTGGTGTTTGCATTGCAAACTGTCACTGCCTCTGTTTGTGGAAAGGCTTTTGACTGCCAGCAAAGTTTGTCAGAGGCATCTGACGTTAGAACTCTGAGCAGCGAGGTGTCAGAGTGACAGCTTGCCAACAGCAGCAGCAGCAGCAGCCGCCTCTGGGTAGCTCTGAGCTCTTCTCCTCCTCCTCCTCCTCTCCAGGTTTCAGAGCAGATGAGTGGCTGCCCCAGCACTGACCTGCCCTCTGCCTGGGTCACTCCTGGGTGGAGGAAGAAAGGAAAGATGCATTCATGCTACATGGCTATGGAGTTGCTGTACCCCAGTAATGGAGCCACAGCCCCTTCTCTGCCTTCAGGAAATTCATGAATGTGTAAGTGCCAGACTGCAGCACTAACCAACCTCCTCCTGGGCCTTCCCCCGTTTCTTGCTGGCTTCTGTGCCACATCTGACATGACCTGGATGAACAGAGGGCTCTGCCAGAAGCAAACCAGGCAGATCAGGAGGAGGCTAACCCAGTTATTGCATGCTTTGACACTGACACAATATCATACTTCCGGCAGTGGCAAGGCCAGGGCAGAGCCGACGACAGAGGAGGAGGCTGGGGTGAGGGCAGCACAAATGGATCATGTTTGCTCTCTTGATGTGAAGTCTTGCAAATGGAAATGATTTGTCAGAAGAGCATCTGTTCCTCAGGCATGGGCTGTACCACTGCAGGCGTCCTCCAGAGACATCGCTGGCCCTTCCTGCAAATAAATAAATCAATAAAAGCAATGGCTACAGTGAGGGATTTAGCCATCCAGGCTTGGAAACACCTGAGTCACGGGATAACTGCCCTGTGGCTGTGGCTGGATGGGTTTTCTGAGCCCAAATACACCTATTTGCTGCCAAAGTGGTTTAGTCCATCTGTTTAATGCTGTGCTAGCTGGGAAATTGTTTCTCTGCTTTGGGTTTAAATGATGAACTATTGCCTCAAAGATTATCCTTTGTTTATCTCTCTTTGTTTCTGTGACCCCCTTGGCTGCCCTTCTTCACACCTCTGCTCAGGCACTGCAGGAGCAAGGGCAGAGGGAACAGGAGGCATGAGCATCCCAGCCCTTAATGTCAGGCTGTTGATCTTTCCTCCAGGTTACTTGTTCCCAGTTGAAATCCTGCCCGTCGAGCTCATGGCTTCTCCAAAATGCAGAGCAGGGTCTGGCTCTCCTGAGACTAGAAAAGAGCATAAGAAATATGTAATAGCTGTAACAAAAAGGTGGGGAGGAGAAGGACCAACCTCCACATCTCAACCTCTTCCTGCCATCACCTCCTGCCTCTAACTTCCTCCACTTCCACCAAGAGCACTTGAGGCTGCTCTCTGTGCTTGAACAGGAAGGCCTGTGTGTGCTCATCCCCCTCTTCTGTGGCTCTATTCAGATGATCTCCATTTTCCCCGTGTCCAGTGGTCTCTAGAGGAGGAAATTGCTAGCTTGATTTGTGGTTTAGGTAATCTCCCTCAGGAAAATCCTTGGGTTGTAACTCTCTTAAGAGGGCCAAATATGTTCCCTCTGAAATTTGGTGTCGGTCGCTGCTCTGCTGATGCAAGTGTGAAAGTATTAAACCTCCTAAGCCAGCTGCGTCTCCAACCAACAGAAGCAGGAACCCTGATCCCAGAACCATCACTGAGAAGCTCCCATTTCATCTGGGTGCTTCTGAGAATAGGAGCCCAAATTCCACTCTGTTCCCTGACAGCATGGACCAGGCACTTGGGAACCAGGTTTTCATGCAAATGAAATGGAGCTGTTGAATCTCACTGAGATTCATGAGCCCAGCTCAGCGCAAGAGCCAGAATAAAGCAATGAAGTGACAGGATGGATTCAGCTGTAATTTAGTTAGAGCTGGGGTGGGAAATCTGCAGAAGGTCACAGTGACACTAAAGAAGTGTCTTGTATTAAACTCAGCTCAGGTTTTCATGTCTCGGTAAAAGAGCTGGAGCATCTATAACTAGTATCAGGTTATTTTTGGCATCCCAACCTATTTTGTTGTTCCCAGGAGGGCAAAACTGCTTCTCTTTGACTTTGCAAAGCCCGGATTTCTTTTTGTGTCTGAGGATGCATTTAAATTTTTCTGCCCCAGCCTGCCTTAACAAAAACTCACAGGTCCAGGCAATTAATCTTCTTGCTTGCTTTGCACAAAGCAAAGAGCCCAAAGCCTAGATGAGGGCTGTGTTATTCACACTGACTCCTGTTCAAAATGACAATGCAAAAGGGTATAACAACCCTAAAAAGCCTAACTACATTCTCAGCAGATGCAGTGGTCTGAGGGATCACTCTATTATTCCCTTCTTACAGGTCACTTTGCTTGAGGTCACTTGGAAAGTCAGCAACAGAGGCTGGTACCAGAACCAGGCCACCAGTGGTTCCACAAACCACCATCAGACAGGTTTCCATGACTCTCTCTTCCTTTAGCATGCCCTTTCCTGAGCCTCACATGCACCCACACCATGTTCCCTTGCTTTCTCAGGCTGTTTGTGAGATTGGTGCCAGTTTTGCAACACACTGTGTGACATCTGGTCTGCCTTCCTTCCCACTTCTCCTAAGTGGAGATAGCCAGGAAAATATTTAAGCCATCATACACAAGCCCATCAAAATCAAAGTCCTTCACAAAATTGACTGCATTTCACTGGAATGTTGTTTTGAAATGAAACAAACAAACAAAAAGATCTGGCAGCATCAAAACATCTTGTTTCAGCGTTTTCAGGAGAAAGAAAACCTCCTGTTTCACTCTAAAAAGGCTTTTCACTGCTGAGATTGTTTCAGAAAACAGCTAAATCAAACAGAAAGAGAATTAAATATCAAAATCTTTTGGATATGGATGCAGTTTCCCTATTTTTCTCTGATGGGCAGCTAAGGAGGGACAGTGCCATGCCAGGCATCCCACCCAGTACAGTGCTGGTACTGTACTTGCCTCTGGCTCCCTGTGCATGCCTGGGGGGCCACAGAAGAGCAGGGAGGTGGCGCAGGTCTAGCTACAAGTTGGGAAAAACAACCAGTATCACAGAAACCCTGCTATCCCTAAGGATATCTTAAGGATATCTTATACCTGTATATCATAAGGATATCTTATATCCATAAGGATGCTCTTCCTCTCATCAAGGACTAACCTCCACAAGTTGTGCACTGAAGAGGGACAAAGGGGACTCATGATATGATGAGAGCAGATGTCTTAAGAGGTATTCCCTGCCTCTTGTCTCCTGCATGAGGAAGAACCAGGTGGGCCCTTCTATTGCATCAGTGCATGTAACACCTACAGCATGTACCTGGGACAGGACTGCTCCTGCACTGCCCTTGCCAAGGCCCCATCCTAGCAAGGTGGGGACCACAGAGCCTAGTGTTGCAGCTGAGCATCCTGCAGCTCCCCCAGCAGCCAGGCAGTGGGAGCAAGCCCCATGTGGCTGGGGCACACCTCACAGGGTGCACTGGTTTCTGCTGCAAAGTTCATTATAGGAGAGTTTACAGGGAATTCAGGGCTCTGAGTTTAAGCCGGGCCTTCGGCTGCCCAGACATCTAATCTATTCATATCTCAGTATTTCACATTTCCTTCAAATACTTGGATATGTAAGGCCACTGTAACTCTTGGCCATGATAGGGAATAGAGCTCCTGGCACAGGGAAGCTGGGCAGATGCCTGCAGAGCAATTAGCTAGGGACTGAGGAAAGTGTGTACAGGGGTAGCATCTCCTCCAGTGTCCATCCAGGGCTCCAGCATTGGGTGTATTTTGTCCTGAAGAGGAAAAATCAAGAAAAAACTGGAAATGGACTGAAGCCACTGGATGCCCACCGTGAACTGGTACTGATGCTGAGGAGTCTACTAGGACCTTGTGCAGACACTGCTGGAGAAACAGAATTCCTGCCTCCTTTATTGATGTCAATTTTAGACAGGCAGGAGGGAGAAAAACAAACACAGTGTTTACAGAACTAAAAACCCTCTAAACCTCAGCCTCCAGGATGCAGATTATCCTGTCCCCCCAGCCCACAAGGGGTCCAGAGAAGAGCTAGTGCACTATGTGCTGGTGCATAGTCAGTGGTGAATACCTCCTTCCCATATTTCTACATCCTTCACAGCTTTATTGAAATAAACTAAAAGCAAGTCTTGGACCTTGTAAGACAAGGTGGTTATCTCTACAGCCAGCCAGCAACAGATTTATTGACCTCCAAGACACATTCAAACCATATTCTCTTTCATACAACAACTGCCTTATTTTATTAAAGCAGCTTTTCAGCAGTCCTGAATCACTGCTGCAACTCCATTTTGTCAAAAGCCAACTGAAGATGGTTTGTTTTCTACTAGAGTCAAGGAAACTGAACACTGAACCTTTGTGAGACAGGGAATACCAAGCCTTTAATGGCAAAAATCGAAGTACAAAAAGGGCACATTTTCAGGAAATAATAATAAAACCCATTTTAATAGTTGAACTTGAAAGTGAGGGAGTCTTTTTGGCAGCAAGAAAAAATATGGTAAACTGTTTTTACAGCACTTTCAACTGAGTATTTGAATGAGGGGGACTAAATTTTGAAGCTTGGAAGAAGTTTGAAGAGTTCTCCGTGGCAAAAAGTATGGAACCCAGCCTGAATTGCATTGGGAATGTTGACAACGATGCCCTCAAAAAGACTGACAAAGATGAAGGATTTGATGAGTTTGCAAATGTAAAAAAAAGTTGAAATTAAATGGGAAGAGTGGAATAAAAATAAGACTGGTGAGATAAGAAATGCAGTGATATATCCAAGCATTTAGTGTTAAATATAGTGTCTGTAAAAACACGAAAACATTATCTATGTTTTTACTGGTAATACCAGAGCCAATCTATCTTTATAGACAGATGATAAGAAATATAATGGCTCTGAGACTACTAAAGCAATCCATATAAAAATATATTTCCAAGATAGGCTTGTAGTGAATTTTATCATGTTCTTCTTTAATTTAAACTTTCAGAAGATATATATTCTTCCCAGTAAAAAATCCCTTACATTTCTTCCTAGAGTTTTCTATATTTAGAGAATTAGGAGAGGAGTTACAACATTTGAAAGGGCAGTCTGCTGATGGCATATATAGATAAGGCATTTTGAAAGGTAATGCACATTATTTTTGGCTTTAAGATGAGTTATGTCAGCAGACAGACGAGAGTTGGGAAGCTAAATGTGAGCTTGCTGTGAAGAACACAGCAGGTTATTCAGATCTCTGTTTATTTTCAAGTCGATGCAGTGTTTTAGGGTATTATGGTAACCCTTGTGCTATCACTTAGTTGATCATAACTGGCCTTGCCTTCAGTTTGTAGTTACACAGTTTGAGTCACAGCTTCAAATTATTTGTCTTGTATAGTCTTCTATAAACAATCTGTTGGGGCTCCTTATGTAACATTATTCCTCTTGAGTTCAGCAAAAAATGCTGCATCGTGAAAAATGTGCATAATGTAGAACAAATTTAGCCCCCCTGGTAACTGCAGACAAGCAAAGCTTCCTCTCATTTTGGAACATGGTTATCGCAGCCTGGAGGAAAGATGGAGAGAAAAGGAAGAGCAAAAAACAACCAAGGAAAAGGGTAAATGCAGCCTTTGGGGCAGAACTATAAAAATACAAATGTGTTTTACCAAACTGCTGCTGGCTTTTGAGATGAAGAAAAGGTGTTTTTCCCTTTCTGCACTGGTTTCTAGGGTCTTGCTCCACTCTGTAGGACACAAAAGCTCTTTTGGCTGAGACCAGCCTCGGCACAGGTGCAAGATGGCAACACATCTGGAGTATCCTCAAGTGCTTGCAGTGACTTCTCCCTCCAAGAAGCAATTTTGCTGCAGCCACTACGTTGCATCTTATTCTATAAACCTGTCAATGTCTATCCAAGCCCAGAGCAAATCCATTTGCTACAACTTTTACAAGTACTAAAGCCCATCTGTAGGAAGCTGCGCACAGGATTATTTCTGTCCTGTTCTTATTACAGACTCAGCAGGCTCATTTAAAAAAGATATTTCACAAACCTGTTGCCTCCCAGGCTGAGAGCATGTGTGCAAAGGGGATGGTAGTCCCAAAACCACCGATTTCAGCAGCATGGAGGATCCCAATGTGCCACTCCTGTGGAGGGAGGAGAAACGTCGAGATGAGGCATGCTACCGTGAGGAACATTTCATCCACATGAGTATTTATTCTGGCAACTAAAAGACCTAAATCCTAACTTTAAATCTAAATTAAATTACCATTCACTGAGCTGCTGAGAGCATCTGCTCTAAGGGAGGGTTTATGCCACAGACTGCAGGAAAACCTGACCGAAATCAGCTCACAGCTAGCTCCAGCACCAGCAGCATGCTAGTTGCTGCAGCACACAGTCTACATGCCCTTGTTCTGCCTGGAGAAGAGAAGGCTCTGGGAAATCTTAGAGCAGCTCCCAGTGCCTAAAGGGGCTAGGAGAAAGCTGGAGAGGAGCTTTGGACAAGGGCCTGTAGGGACAGGACAAGGGGGAATGGCTTTAAACTGACAGAGAAGGGTCATTTAGATGAGATATTAGGAAGAAATTCTTTACTATGAGGATTTACTTTACTATGAGGGGAGCACTGGCACAGGGTGCCCAGAGAAGTTGTGGGTACCCCATCCCTAGCAGTGTTCAAGGCCAGGTTGGACAGGGCTTGGAGCAACCTGCTGTAGTGGAAGGTGCCCCTGCCTGTGGCAGAGGTTGGAACTGCATGAGCTTTAATGTCTCTTCCAACCCAAACCAGTCTGGGATTCTGTGAGAAATTTAATTTCTTGATTGATGTCAGGTGTAATTCCTTGTACAGCATATTGAAGCAATCCAGTGCTGGGCTGATGATGAGGCAGGGATTAAAGTATCAAAGTAAACACCTGAAAGAAAATCCCCTTGCTCTACTGGTTATGTACTGGAGGAAAAAAAAGAAAGCATTTTCAGAAACAGCTGGTATGTGATCTCCTGGCAGTGGCTGGGATCCCACACCTTCTGGCTGCAAAATGACAGGCTCATCCTCTGTTCTATGAGATTATTTTGTCCTTTCTGCCTTACTTCCTTTGCCTGTTCTTCCAATTCTTTATGCCATAACCATTTAATGCAGTTTAAGATTTGGGTAAGTTATTCTACCCCAGGACTGTACCAAATAGTGGGGCAAGTGAAACAAATGCAGAGAGCTGAAGGAAACTCCTCAAATTAGAGGGATTTCATACAAAGTTAAAGATGTTACAAAGCTTTAAGATGTCCCAAGAGACTGGGGAGTCACAGATTTAGAACAATCCCAAAAGCAACTAAACAAAACCTTTGTGAGAATCATATGTTGTTATTGATACTTAGAATTTTGGTAATTAAAACTTAATCAATAGTTTATAATAGTTAATTTTAATAATGTAGAGTTATAAGAAATATTTTAATGAGAAG
>JBAFWW010058901.1:27839-44915 GCA_036873685.1 Agapornis canus | reverse complement strand
ATGGCTGGGTGCTGTATGCATGGCTGTGTGCTGTGTGCATGGCTGTGTGCTGTGTGCATGGCTGTGCTGTGTGCTGTGTGCATGGCTGTGTGCTGTATGCATGGCTGGGTGCTGTATGCATGGCTGTGTGCTGTATGCATGGCTGTGGGCTGTGTGCTGTGTGCATGGCTGTGCTGTGTGCATGGCTGGGTGCTGTATGCATGGCTGTGTGCATGGCTGTGCTGTGTGCTGTGTGCATGGCTGTGCTGTGTGCATGGCTGGGTGCTGTGCACACACAAGTTCTCCATAGCAGAGCCAAGCTGGCGAAGCAACGAGGGGCTCCTGAGAAAGGCAAACCCCAGTCAGAGCCCCCCCAAAGGCTGAGTACAGAAGGCAGGGCCACCGCCACCACGGCCCAGGGTGCCCAAAGAGGGGCCTGGCAGGGGGCAGCAGGGGCTGAGCACTGCAGGTTCTGTCTGGGAGCACAATAAATAAACCCGGGGGAGGCAGCAGGGGATGAGTCAGAGGCAAGAGGCAGAGGAAGTCATCCCTGGGGGATGTTACCGGGGTCCAGCACCGGGTGCTGCAGCCGTGAGGATCTGTTGGAGCGCATCCTCATCCTGCTCCAGCTCCCCAATGACCCCCAACAGGAGGGCAATGGGGAATGGCTGGGGGGCTGCGGCTCCCTCCCCAGCCCTTTGGCACACCCAGCTCCATGCAATGGGAGCACAGCAGGATCCATGCAGCACTGTGTGTCCCAAAGAGCATGGGCTGGGGCGTTGCACGATCACCAGGACCTGCTTCCCTCCACAGCCTTGGGCAAGCTTTGCATTTTGGGGTGCATCTCCCATACCCCCTCCTCAACTCCAGCAGAAACACCCCAGCTTTCTGCTCAGTGCCCATGGAGCCAGGCACAGAACCTGCTCCCCACTGCAAACACTGCCAGAGCACGGACTGAACGGATCACAGCAGGGCTTGACTCAAGGCTCAGATGCTCTGGGAGTTGTCTGTGTCAGACGAGTTCCAAGTGCAATCTGGATTTGCCAAGCACAAACAGAGCCTGTCTCTAACGGCAGGGAACAAAAGGGCAAGGCAAAGTAACCGGCACGGCACGCTCTGAAAATGAGTAACAAAGGGGAAGCTTCTGCTTCACTGCAACCTGGGGGAGGTTTCTGTCAGGTTGACATCTCGGCAGGGAGATCACTGCTTGGGAACCGGCTCAGCCCAAGGCCTGGATTCCCATCGCCTCCACCCAGCACAAGCTCATGCGTTCCCCATTCAGCTTAGAGAATCATAGAACAGTTCGGGTTGGAAAGGACCTTAAGGACATCCAGTTCCAACCCCCCTGCCATGGGCAGGGACACCTCACGCCAAACCATGGCACCCAAGGCTTCATCTAACCTGGCCTTGAACGCTGCCAGGGATGGAGCACTCACAGCCTCCCTGGCCAACCCATTCCAGTGCCTCAGCACCCTCACAGCAAAGAATTTCTTCCTTAGATCCAATCTAAACCCCTCATGTTTCAGTTTGAACCCGTTACCCATTGTCCTGTCACTACAGTCCACGTGGGCTATTGCATCTGATTCAGAGTTGATAATGTGCTTTACCACAAGAGCAGGCTGATTTTGCCATGTCTTAACCAAGCTGCAAAGGGAACAGTAGAATAAGGAGTGTCTGTGCAGGAGCACACACTTGAGAGCTTGTGCAGAAGATCAGGCTGAATCTCTGGAAGACTCACAGATTACCTCCTGAGTATGGTCCTGGTGCCCCAGCAAGGCTGAATAGTTATTGCTTTTGGGGACGCTGAGAGGCAGAACACAGAGAGTGGGGAATAAGCAGTCTCACAGCCCTGTTTCCCACAACACAACCAATGCAGTGGTAAACAAAAACTGCAGGGCCAGCAGTAAAGAACAACATTGGGTTTACAGGTTCAGCTCACTATAAAAAATCATCAGAAACACAGACATCCACATGTACAAAGTGCTTCAGCAAGTTTCTACTGAAGCACAACACAAGCACTCCTACAAGGAGCACAACACAGTGCATCGCACGTCCCCTGGGTGCCGGCTGTCCACAGCATCAGCCTCGAGGCCTTTGTGGATATCATGCCCAAGGCCCTGAGATCCAGCTCTGAACTCAGAAACCTGTTAGCACTAATGAGGATAGGAGTCGTTTTGCAATAGCAGTAATAAACATTTGTTCAAACAAAAAGAAAAGTGAGATTAGAAAACATGCAATATGTCCCAGCATTAATGGAAAACCTATTTGTGCCATCTATTTTGGAAAAATTATTGAAGAACAGTTCATCCATGTGAAAATATTAGCACTGTAATTCTGTCAAGGTCAGTGAGACCTAGAGATTTGCTGAGAAATCACCTTCATTTCACCAGGTAAATAAAGAACTCGTTTTTCAAAGAAGCCTATTGAAGAAGGCACTCCATAGCAACAGTTAAATTATGAATACAGCACATATGTTCCATATCATATCATTTACAGCACACTTTAGCATAGACATAATGCTTAGTAACAAACTACAATACCATTCACAAAATGCATTTAAATAGCATAATTTAGTTCATTAAATTCAGTCATTTACAGTAAATCAAAATTATCACAGGAATTGAAGAGAGTACACAGTTGTTTGTTTGAATAGTTAAGCTAGGGAAGTCAATTCCTTTTTGAAGGTCAAGGACAGAGTTGTTTCCATTTTCTGTTGTAAAAAAGATACAGCCTGTGTCATAAGATAATTTAGTATCATCTGAATGTGATCAAGTCCTTTCCCCCTGCTTGTTCCGTATTCTATAACTGGCATGCCTAAAATACATCTAAGTCAAGAAAATGCTTTGCCTATGATGTTATCAAATTAGACTTCTTTTACGGACTGAATGGATGTGATTCTGGGCTTTTAAAAGGATTTAGTCTTGCAAATCTGCAGCCTATTACTTGGAAGCAAAGATGTATGTTTTCCCCTAGCCCAGCCATCAATTGCTTGGCCTGTGGAAATATTATTATAAAAGAAAAGTGGATTTTTCTGAGCTTTTCTAAGAGATACATCCTGGCTTTTGCCATTGGAAGGGCAGCGTGTGCCTGTGTGTGAGTAGTGCTGGAGAGGAGGTGGGTGCAGAAATGATTTTGCAGCACAGGCAGCTCTGGGTGAATCACTAAATCCCTCTGGGGAACTCCTGAGATTTAAACTCTCCTATGATTCCTTGGGCATCAGAGGGCGGAAGGCAACAGGACAGGACA
This sequence comes from Agapornis canus, assembly GCA_036873685.1. Taxonomy (NCBI): domain Eukaryota; kingdom Metazoa; phylum Chordata; class Aves; order Psittaciformes; family Psittacidae; genus Agapornis; species Agapornis canus. The sequence continues at coordinate 41,690 of JBAFWW010058901.1, read as the reverse complement.
TGGTGCACCCATGCTCATAGGAGGGGAGACCAGCCCTGCCACACTGCACTACCTAGAAGCCCAAAATCCTCCCTGGGCCACCCAAGTCAGACAAGTCTGCTTGTTTGGTAATGGTGAGGGATACAGCCCCTTCCTGATGGCTCCGCTGCAGGGATGGAGGTAAGGTCAGGACCAGGCATCTGGTCTTTGTGGAGTATAAAGTCAGGGAGAACTGTGAGGACTCTCAGTCTCTTCCATACCACAGGCACAGACAATCCTGCCTTTATTCTTGTTTAAATTCCAGCACCACTTTCAGAGAAATGAACAATCCTAATTTTAATATGGGCAGCAAACAGCCCGAGCCACTGGGCCTCTTGTGCTGCAAAAACATGCACTGTTTCTTGGTGTGAACTTACCTGGCATCACAGAATCATAGAACAGGTCCTTTTGCATCTCACTGTTGTCTTGCCTGATTGATACAGATTGAAAAGACCATGATAAAACTTCTGTTGCCCTTGTAGAACTTTGTTATCATCAAAGTCTTCCCAACATGCTCTGGGTTGAGCTGAGTGGAGCCCCTAACCCAAAAGCAGTTTTCTCTCCCTTTAAACAGTTCCTGCCATCAGAATCACTTTCAGGAAGAGTGAGCCCTCTGCTACATCTTCTATCCCTTGCAATGTTTTGCAAGCAATGGAGATGTTTCCATTGCATCTATGAGAGTGAAATACTAACTCTTTTCTGATCACCTGGATGGGAAAATCACAGAACAATAGAATGATTTGGGTTGAAAGTGGAAGCTCATCTAGATTCCATGGGCAGCAAAACCTGCCTCTACCAGTGGTAATAGCACCTTAAACTGACACAGAGTGTTTGCTTGGAGCAATCCCTATCCCCACTCACACCAAGCACCATGGGAGACCCTTGGAGCAGTCCCTGTTCTGCATGGAGGACACGAGCATCACAGCAACCATCACTTGGCAGCTAAGAACTGACCCTGTTTTGATGAAGCTCTGTGAAATATCCCAGGGAGAGCTTGGGAATAGCTAGGCAAGCAGCCATCCACGTACAGGGAGGGACAATTAGGGCCCAAACAGAACTGAATTATGCTAGAGAGAGCAAATTGCTTGTCGACGCTGGTGTGCAACAAAGAGGAAGAAAGAGAACATGTTCTTAAGACAAATAACCTTCTCCACCTTGCCGGACATAGGGAGAGAAGCATGAGCAAGCACAAAGGACACAGATGGCAGCTCAAATCCTTTGTAACACACACTGCCGTCAGAGCTGCCCTGGGAATGTAAGGGGACAGATTACCCTGGGCACGGAGAGATGCACCAAGACAGCTCAGCAGAGTAAAAGTGCTGAAGTTCCCAAAGGACAGAGCTGTGAGCTGAGGGTCAGTGCTACAGAAATGTGTCTGGGCACAGCTGGAGCCTCCTCTCCTTGCCATACTCCTGGAACACTGCAAGGACCAGCCTTGAGGGGCTGGTGCCCAGGAAGCAAGGTACAGGGTACCAGCAGCTCCAGCAAACACCCATGAGAGAAGGGCTGTGGAGTCACACCGGCTCCTTCCCAACTTTTTAGCTTTTCAGCACCATCAGGAAGAGCAGATTGTTTCCTGCAGTCCGGGAAATGAAGCTTCAGACCTCTGCAAACCAGCTTGGTAAAGGCTGGGAAGGAAATGGAGCTACTGCTGGAGTGGAGTAGTTGTTTGTAACGGCCATCACCAGGGAATCCCACGGCGAGCAGAGCTCACCTGAGAAGGTGCAAGACTTTTTCACGTGCACCCAGCAGCAAACCTCAGCTAGAAACAAGCACCTACAAAAGAGCTTTCCAGTATTTCCCACCTCCACCTGCACAAGAGGATAGGAAATTTCCCCCAGTTCAATCCTACATTAGTCGGTGTCCCTGGGGATAGGGTGAGTGATCATGTCCTGTGCATAAGCCGGGCCAGTGAGCACAGAGTGGTCTGTTTCACAGCATCAGTAGCTTGGATTACTGTGTATATCTGGTTTGGATTCCAAAACTGAATTCTAGCTGCAGCCTGCACTGCAGCGAGCAGAGCTGAGTTATGGAGATCTGTAGCAGGATGCTAGAAATGTAAATGCCCACTTGAGCACAGATATCAGATGCTAAAGTCACTGAGAAAGAGACATATTCCCTGCCTTACACAGTCTACCTTCTTCAGGCAAGCATGGGATATAGCTGTTCATCAATAACAACAGTGGTAACCTAGAACTAGTGTTAACACTCATTTCACTGCAAGAAAAGTTAGGCTGATTATAACCCCCCTTTACTCCTCTGAAGCATTTGCTATACATCACTTTTCTGCAATAGATTTACACCATTTCACAGAAAAGGCAGGATCTTTGCTCGTTTCATAGGCATGGAAACTGAGGCACAAGGGAAAAACCAGTTACTTGGTCCTGGAGAGCTGCAGCCTGGTGAAATTCCAGCTTCCAGGCTTCCAGGCTTCTGCTAACTGGTCTGGAAATTGCACAAAATCATTAAGTCATCCTTGAAAACTTTTCATGATAGATTATAACTATTCAGTCTGTCATCTCCAGAGCCTGCCTCTCTCAGGAATTATAACTACGTACCTGAGGGCTGCCACTACAGAATAGCAGAGGGATACATCACATCTGCTGCCAGGCAATCCTTAATGTGCCTGCGTTTGATTGCTGCTGGGTGTTATTGGTTCTAGTAGTTCCAGTGTTCTTACTTTAACACTACAGTGTTAATTTGGCACCAAAACTGCATTTAAGACTTCATGGTGGGACTGCAAAGCAGTGAGCTCAGGAGGAAAAATCCAGCCTCACTTTGAGGTCATTATAAATCTTTTCTCTCCCATCCAGACACTTATATTAAGGCTACTGCATCGGCCCAGATTTTACCTTTAATTTCCACTTTTCTTCTTTGCACAAGCTTCAGCCAGTCTTTGAGAGCAGGGGGGTCATAGCAGAGCGCTGACAAAAGGCCTTATTCACAAACCAGCAGCAGCCCCATTGGTGACTTCTCCCAGCACCCCAGAAGCAACTCTGCTGTGACAGGAGAAACTTCACATCAGACAAACTCCAGATCTCCCCTGTAGCCACCATTTCCTGATGACTCCACATCTGCACTTCCAGGCACGGCACGCTGCCTCTGATGAGGACATGCTCTGGTCAAGCTTTGAGACTTTAAGCAGAAGCTATCACAAGCTGTCTGCCAGCACGGGGCCAGCCAAGGTGGTATTACTTATTAAAAAGACTTTACTTCATTCCAAGAGAGTCCCTCAGATGAAGCTAAGGACTCAGAGCCAACCTCACCAGTATTTGTTGGTCTATATAATGAACTCAGCTGGGATGTTCAGCTCAGTTTGGGAGCTGGCTGCAAGAATGGATTGTCTGTGCCTGGCACACAGGAATATCACAACTCAGTGGCTATAGAGGCTTTAGAAGCAAGGAACAGCTGGTGGGTGCCACTGCCCCTACAGACTCGCTGCTATGGCCTTGTCCCTACAGCCAGGATCCTATATGGCCCCTGTCAGTGCCCACAATATCAGGGGCAGCCCAAACTCACCCTTCCTGCAAGCCCTGTCTTCCCTTGTGTCAAGCACCAGGAAGGACCATGGTGGCCAAGTGACCCAGTGTGTGTTTGCGAAGCGGATGACAACTGGGCATGATGCATGGGGCTAGGGGAGTTTCAATCCAGTCAGCACAAGGGTGCCTTTTGAGAGGTGGTAGAGGAGGTCCTCGGGGCAAGCAAAATCTCTGCATGCAAAGGGAGGCACCAGTGACAGTGAAACACATGTTAGAAACCCAGTTCTAGTGCACAGCACTCTCTTTGTACCTCTGGAGCTTCCTCCTAGTGCCTGGAGTTGGCTGGGGTCTATCAGGTAGACACCAGCCTGGAGGTGAACACTCAAATGCAGGTCCCAAAGCAGAGATCAACAGCAGATGATGGAGAACTGGTCTTCTGGTCAAAGTAAGCCCACTTAAAACCCAACCTGCAGCAAACACCTCTATCTTTCCATTGGGTACTCCAGGGTGGGGTATGTACAGTTTAGACCCTTCAGCAACAGCAGAAGCTCCCCAAGTCCTTAAAGTGAGAGGAGACCTCATCCACATGGTGATTCTAGACACCAAAGCTAGGCTCCCACTTTTAAGTTCTCTCTGGTGGTGCTTCCTCTGTTAAGGAGACAGAAACCCCAAAGCACTTGGAGACAAGAGCCTGGCAATGGAAAGTGAGGAACAAGAACAATGTAGTCAAGGCACATGGCCACCCATAGCAGTGTCCCCACCAAAACAAAGTGGCCATAAGTGGTGTGAGCCATCATTCAAGCCATGTGTCATGGGGAGCCTTGCCTGAGCAAGGAGCCCTCTGCTTCCAGCCTGCGACAAACCAGCACCCAAACAAGTGCTTCATGTGGCAATAAACCTGTTGAAGGAATAAATTAGCTGTACAGCAAGGTTATGCTTTGGGAACGTCTCCACTATGGCGAAAGTATCCGATTAGGTTTATATCACAATGCGGCTTTTAAGGCTCACTGTGCTGAATAAAAATTTAGGCAATTAGGGATCTTATTTCTTAGGAAGAGCTGCTTGCTATCGTACAGTCAGAGAGCTTCTGCTCAATTACAGTTGCTCACAGTCAGCAAAAACAATTTCTGCACTGTAATGAAATAATGGAATAATTATATGCAAGGGAGGGCTTCTGATCTTTTTAATTATTCTATTCTTCATTTTTAAAAGGGCTATTTGAAAACGCACTCTTATAATTGATTGCTATAAATCAGTCAGAGGCATTCTAAGGATCATAAATATTCTAACTTTTAAAAGACAAAGAAATGCTAAATATTCAATGAAATCCTTCAATATTCAGAAAATTTAATCTAGGGTAAAAGGATAGACTGCTCTTTTGCAAATAAAAAGTAAATTTGTTGTCCTGTGAAAAATGAAATATCCTGAATGTCAGTAACAGAAATGGAATTAACAAGAGATCTTTTTATTGTTTTTTAAGGTCATTAGGCTGGGAATTCTATAATTATGGAAATTGTCAGTCCAGTTCTGTGGAGTGTTTGCTCCCATCCATAAGGTATTGGAATGTTCAATCAGTCTCTCTCGTGGGAAAGTTAGGTCATAACTGTAAGTGTACCAGCAAAATTGAATTAAGCAAAGAGATTTCATTAGTATTTATAGCCAGAAGGCATCTGTAAAAGTACAGGGCAAAGAAGTTATGTGGAAGTCAAAGGAGAAAAAAAAATGGGCTTCTGGTGACAAAGGCAAATCTGAAAGAGATATAAGTGTATAATGAATAAAAGCTATTGAGCGCTGCTCCAAAGAGGGAGTTGCAAAGATGTCAAATATTGATTTTCTTGTGTATGCCTTTGGACTACATATGTAATTGTTTGGATTTGCTGTCTTCACGATACAACAATATTTGTTGTCGAAGGTTAAAAAGCAGAGTGTGAAACAACCCAAAAAGTCGGAAACGTGCTGGAGAACTATAATAATCCAACAAGGAGGACTGCATGAGCACGAGTCTGTGCTTCCCGGCAAATAAACATCTTTATGACAACCAAAAGCACTCATCTGTTCAAAGTATTGCTCCTGGTACTGCAGGAACACACATTGTATGCAGGGCCATTGAACCATATTGCATTTATTGATTGAAAATATACAATTTGCTTCTAATGAGTTCCTCCAACTTTTTATACCAGGAAGATATTCCATATACGTGCACAATACTGTATGTGTACACTGACAGATAAATACAGTCCTCATACGTGAGTTACCTACACAGGAATGACAGTGCCTTTCTGGGTCTTAATGCGGAACTGAGCATGCATTTCCTGATGCTGATTAATGACTTAATGAAATAAACCTCTTGGCATATTTTTGCTGTATAGAAACAAGTGCACAAATCACCTTAAAACTGTTCTCACCTCCAACAGTTACATGATGCTGACATCCTGTAACTGATAGCTAACCAGCTCTTGGTATTTCTGCACAAAAGGGTTTGTGACTATTTGGAGCCACAGACCACCTGTGACATTTTCCACGTGTGATCCTTGCACTGGCATGCACAGCAATCCAATCTCTGCTTACACTGGTGGGAGCTTTGTCCCTGACTCCAGCAGGATATGGACCTCAATTTGAACGTCTCTTGGAGATCTGAAAGCAAAAGGTGTCCCTGGAAAGCTGGAGAAAATGCAGCCATCAGAGCCCACCTGGGTTGTTCAATCCCCTTTTAGGTGGTCAAGATGGAAGCTGAGGTCTCCATTTTCAGAAGGGATGGGCTGCAGAATGTGATAGGGTCTGACAATTGGTCTTAAACAGAGAACTCACACGGAGGAGCAGTTGGGAAAAAGCCCAGACCCCCTCTGTAAACAAGAATAAGAAAGGGATTAAGCTCCTGGCAAACCCTGGTGCTGCTGAAGTCAGTATCAGGGCTCCCATTGCTCTCTATGAAACTGCAAGTTCACCCAGTGCCTGTGCAAACTGGGAAGGAGCAAAATCCTTGGGGAGCCCAGGGAAAGGTGCAGTTCCCCTTAACTTGTCTAAACTTAAAGATATCTCAGGGATGAAACTAACCCATGGATGCAACCTGCTGGCTACTTCCTTGTTTCTGTCTTGTTGAGGGCATCAAAGCATCTCATCTTTCACCCAAGTCACTGTTGCAGAGCAGTCCGTAGTACCACAGCAATGCTATACATGCTGAAAGTGCAATGGAATCCATGATTCAGCTTCCAAACCCTCCTGAGCAGTCAGTATTACTATCCCCACTCAACAGAGAAAGATGGAAATGCTTTGCCCCTTCTCTCAGCTGGAGCAGTTTTACTCTGCCATTCACGTGGTGTAACTCTATTTACTCTGTTACACACGACCATCAGTGAGATGGGATTACAGCCCAGAGATTAAGTGATTTACCCAGGGCCATATGATAGGAAAACCAAGCATTAGAAGTCAGTGACTCTGATATCTAAATCTATACAAAGCTCTCTAGGCTGTGCTATAGTATTCTTTCCCTAAATTCAATGAACCACCCTTTAGAACTCATCTTTAGAACACCTCTAGAATAAGACTAATCACAAATTAAATGTGCATTTGCTAATCTTAATTAAAAATGCTTTATAATAAGGCATGTTTAACACCAGCTTCCATGAAAACAGGATTTCCAACCCCGCCTAACTGGGAAGCTGCTTGATTTTGCATACCTGATAATGCCAGGGAGAACAGTGTTGTCCCCAGCCCCCAAATCCTGCTGCCTGCTCTGCCAAGTAGAGAAGGGGCTGGAAGTTTTTGGAGCCCTGCTGTCAGAGTACAATGTTGCCTAAGCGAGCATTAAGAGATTATGGTAAGCATAGGTATGCTTACTCCAAATAAAAGGTTTCATTAATCAAGCCATACTGAGATAAACCTGTCAGTGGACAGAGGAAACTGGAAATCAAAGGCTGTGAAAGTTCTGACAGATTGCTAAATAGAAACCCTTTAAAACTGAATTTAATTTACTGTGATATTACAGATATTTATGCATCAATAGGCAAGTGCAGATTGAGTTCGGAGGTCAGCTCTGGTGCTTGAAAAATAAACGTGCAGAATGAAACAAAAGGTGACAGTTACCTTTGTCAGAAATTACCCTTGATTAAACTAAATACGAAGCTCTCATCTGATCTGTGTTAAACAGGAACGCACAGGGGCTGGGGCATCATTTACTGCAGCAGGCCGGTTAATGAATAACTACACCCCCATGGTATAAAGTTGTAGCTATAAACTTTACCAGAAGACAGCGGGAGCAAGTATCTCACTGCAGGAGCACAGTGAGGTGCAAGGGGCAGTGAGCACAGAGACCTGGCAGGAGGGTTGTTCACTAATCTTGCCGCTGGAGTGCTCCTCTCCCATCTGGAAATGTGGGTTTGGTTTCGACACTCAGCAATTGTTTATCTAATTTATCCTCTTGGAACCTTTTCAGCCTCTCCATTTCCAGACCCATCGCTTCTTCGGAATCAGGATGTTCCTCTTCCCGCCTTTTCCTCCTCCTTTGCTTTATGATATTGAGGGCAATAATGTAGGAGAAAGGTAAGGAAGAATTTTCCATGCAGGTAATTCTGCCAGCAAGGCTGATTGCAAAGGGAAGTGCCATTCACCTGGGCAAGAGCTGCACCATTCTTCAGTCACCTCTTTCTCCTAAGGAATAAGACCCCCAGAGAGAGCATGAGGAGTCTTGGGCAGATAGAAAGCAAAACATCACCCTTATTTCAAAGGATTATCTACTCTCATACAAACAGGCATAAATCTTTTTGCCATTGACAGGATGGATCCTTATCTAACAACAACATCTGACTTTAACATAATGGTTACATTGCATAACATGTTTTTCTTTCAAAGAGATGTTGTGATCTGAAGGGAAAATTTGAATCTAATGATGATCCAGCAAAGCCAACAACAAGGCTCCTACTGTTCCTACCCAGCACAGAAAGAAGCCCTCAAATACAAGCAGTCCTAAGTAAAAACAAGTATGTCAGTGCTATATGATATGAATGTCTTTATCTGCCAGACTTATATGAGATCATATCTAAATACATCATTCCAAAACATATAGGTATATTACATTTCGCACACATAAGAAACATGTAAAACATGCAGGACACGTCAGCCAAAGCTATGCCAGACATATGTGCTTCCCAAAACAACAGCCCAAAAACTCCTTCCCAACTCAAGGTACAAATCATTACTGCACAGGAGGAGCCACATGGGTAAGGCAGTGCAAAGTCTGCCATTGCTTTCTAAATGTCCTTTTTGCCCACATAAGGGACACAGGTCTATGGGCTATAGGCAGCAATTAATAGAAGCCAAACCAGCAGGATACTGTGACAAAGTCTCAGCCGTGTTCCTCCTCTGATCATCACTGCTCTATGAGCAGCACATGTTAACACTGACCAGCCCTGCAGGACACCTTGAAGTTACTCAGGAGCTGCATTCTCTGCGGCTTCAGTACAGCAATGACCATTGCTTCAGGTCCAGGTTCACTAAGGAATGAAAATAAAGTGGTAAGCTCTATCAGGAGAAAGCAAGGATGGAAGATACATCGTGTATATGAAGATGGACATTTACTTTATGAGTTTGAACTAGACTCACCTGGAAAATGAAACTCCAGTTCAGCTTTGGCATAGTGTTACCTTGAAGCAATTCATTTACATGGTTTAAACAATTAATTCACATGGTTTAAAGTAATTCTGGAAACACCGGCTATAGGACTGGAAGAACATTCAGGAAGCTCGTCCCTTTAGCTGGAGGAAGACCTTGTCAGACCTAACAAAACCAGACCTGTGGCTGCTGGCTGTAGGAATAGATGGAAGTCAGTTATACTCCAGAAACAAACCAAACCCAAACCTCCAAACCCAGAGCCAAGGACTAAATAAGAGCATACTGGAAGTGAATCCATTCATTGCTGCAGAGCTCCAGGAGCCCAGTGCTCTCAGGGTGAAATGAGGCACGTCCTTGTGCCCTGAGCAGCCACCTCTTACGGATCTGGGGGAGAAAAGTCACCTACCCACTTACTTGGAGCAAGGCAAAGAGTACAAGCAGAGGAGAAGGACATTCAGAGCCTGCACAGAGGTGAGTGTGCAACTCCATGAGGACAGACCTGAGTGTTGGGTACTAACTGGGATTGCTCCCTGTGAACCCCAGTATCTCCCCTTGCTGCACTGGGGAACAGTAATGCTTTCCCATCATTGAGTGAGTTGCACAACTTAAATTCATTCATTTCTGTCCTGTGTATTGAGATAAAGCTTGAAAGCTTTACATCAGCACAAATGTCTTCTTACTATGAATGAATGTGAGCTCTGCACTGGTGCTAAGAGGTGTAACAAGCAGTAATGAAGTAAAACTACTTGATGCCTGTATAGACAAGAAGTGTCTCAGAGGCAGTGGAATATTTTCCCAAGGGAAGCAGAGAGGAAAATATACAAGCTGGAAAGTTGTAAAGAAGCAGCAGGAGCAGCATGAGCCCTCAAAGTGAATGACCTACAAGCGTCACACTGAGCCATCTTCACCAGGAGAGCTTACAAGCAGCAGCATAAGAGCTGAGTAAAGAGGAGCCACGATGGTTCTGTGTTTCCAGCAGAGCCAAAAGTCACCCCAGTGGCTCCTTCCAATGGCCAAGGGCTGGTGCAGGGATCACTCCCCACACCAGCCACACAACCAGGGGCACAACAGCCCTCACACACCTCCACAACCCCTGTGAAACCTCCCAACCCTCCTGCACCAGCACACGGCTGCAGTGGGATAGGGTCTGTGATCCCAAGCGCTCCTCCCATGCACAGACCACATTCACCCATCACAGAGCTGCCACCACAGCTCCCCACCTTTTATTTATTTAGATGAGTTTACAAAGCAATTCAGAGGTTTTGGCAAATGCTGAGGTGCAGATTCCCTCCCTTATGATAGATCATTGCTGGCTGGTTTCCCCCTCTCCTTCTGGACAGATAAATGTTTCATGGTCCCACAGACAAATTTTCTCTGTGCCCAGTTGCTTAGAATCCATTCAAACATGCCAGTTGAACTCCTCTATCATGTAATATTTTAACAAGAGCCCCTAAATAAGCTTTGCTTACAGGCTGTAAATACTGCTTGATGAGCTCAATACACTGTTCTGTCTTCTCCTTAGCTGGAATTCCTCTTGGAAACCTATCTTACCTGGGCAAAACCAGGAAACCTGACCAGAAAACAATGCTGATGTGGTTTAAGGAATAGATATTGATTTCTGACATCCTCCCTTCCAATTGGGAATGCCACCCTTTAAGGACTTCTGTCAAAATGGAAACCCTCCTTGGTTTTATCCATCCTGCCCTATACATGAGCTGAGTTGCCAATGTGTGCTATCATCATTGCCTGAGTGCTGGAAATGCTCATCCGGGCTCTGCGCTGCCTTTCATCCCCCACGGAGGCTTCTGAAACCAGCAGGGTTTTACAACATGCCCTGGAAGGCATTAAAATACCTTAATAAAACGTTTAATAAAGATCCCTCTAATAAGGTGAAAGATTTAAATGGAATTCACAGAAGCACCCTGATGGCCAAACCCACAAAGAAGCTCTTTGGGGTAGAGCAGGAAGATGCTTTGGTGGAAATGGTCCACATTGCCCCCCAAAATATAACAAATAACATTGGTTTTGCCCAGAAATAATACTGGGGGGACAAAAGCCAACTTTCCACCTCCTGAAGCTGCCAAATCTGATTACAACAACTTTATGGAAGTCACCCACTTTTCCTATTGAAACAGTGGCAACTCGGTCCTGGATGTAGAGGGTGGAGGAGGACATGTGGCAGGTCAGGATGGCCCTTTGGCAGCTGCCCTTACCCTGCCACACAGCCAGGACATGGAGTGCTTTGGAAATGCCTATTTTCTTCACAGAAGGAAAGAGCAGAGAGGCCCCTAAAACGCATTAGAGCATTCTCCAGATAAGGAGCTACCTGGTTCAGCAGGTGAAGAGGTGCTCGGGGAGGTTTTGATAGAGAGATTATGGACCTGATTACATTAATCCCTAGCATGGGCTTTAACCTGCAGTTTGGGTAAAATTCACCGTTCTACAGAAGGCCCATAAAAGGCCTGAGCTCTGCTTACGCTCCACCAAGGCACCATTTGGATGGTGCACACGGAGCTGCAGTGATGCATAGGCCCTGTGCCGGCCGCTGGCATCAGGAGCTTCAGCCCTTATGCATCAATAAGAGTCGATGTGTTGGGGGGAAATATGAGCAGAGTGATTTTATTAACAGCAGCAATCATTCACTGCTTGTCTTCCCATGCTTAATAAAGGGAATCGAGGGTGTTATACACGAGCCAGAGGAACGGCTTACAAAGCTACCCTGGAAAAACACAAACTGAAGCTCTGGGAAGCATGAGAGCCCATGGAGCTGGCTGCTGCCGACGTCCTGCGTTGGTTAATACAGATAAACCTTGAATCAGCCTGCGGTGGTCCTTGGGCACCCTCGTGATGGGCAATGTCTCAAAGGAGTGTCACTGAGTTCAGTACAAGTTGGCTTCATGCTGGGAAGAGGACGGGGCCAGCCCATGGAGGGCTCCTGGAGATGCTGCTTTATGGCAAAGGGATTTCCTCACAGCCCTGGAAATCCTCTTAGCTTCTTCCCAGCCATTTGCATCTCACTGGGAAGGGGAATAACTGCGAGAAAACCCTGCTGTGCCCCCCTCACACCTTGCACCTACCTGCAAAGTCAGCACAAAACCACCCAGGGGCAGCGGGGGAAAGGAGCTCCCACCGCAGCCTCTCCCTTGGAGTTTGTGCCTTGTTTTTGGGATTCATCCGCTCTTTCTGAGGCATGTTCCCGTGTTTGTCACCAGGTTGGCATCACTCGCACCATCCCTTAGGGCCATGTGCAGCTGATGGGAGCAATACTCTGTTACGTTGATTTCCTCCCCTTCCTTAGACAGATAAAAGCATCTTCATCTAAAATCAGAATCCCACACTGGTTTGGGTTGGAAGGGACCTTAAAGCTCATCCGGTTCCAACCACCCCTCCAGCCTGGCCTTGAACACTTTATCCCCATCAAACCTCTCCCCTCCCTTCACACATGGGTGGGTTTTGAAGGAGCAGTGGTAGCTCAAGCACACACCTTACCTGCCCAGGCATTCCCTGGAGCAAAGCCAGAGGGTGATGGTTTGTGCTATTGGACAGGGCTTTGGGAAACCTCGCATAAGGAAAGCGTTCCTGCTTATGGCAGGGGATTGGAACTGAATGAGCTTTAAGGTCTTTTCGACCCAAACCAGGCTATGATTCTGATCGCACCCAGCATGGAGCCGATTTGTTGGCAGCCACCCATCTCCCTCTGCCCCATCCCAGCAGCTGCTCCAGGGTGACCCCTTCCACCCATCCCCTCCCCTTGATAGCGTCGAATAAAGCAAATTTAAAGGTGTTTTTGAGAGTCGCCTCTGCTTGTTCCTGTGTTATTTATTACCCCTCACAGCACAGGAGCCTCCTCCAGGGACAGGGTGTCCAGAGGACAAGTTTTAGCCGTTTTCTTGGAGGTGGACGGGATATGATTCCTTCCAGGAACCAACGTTGCTGGACGCTGGGGCTGTGCGGGACTGGCAGGCACAACCTGGGAACACCTATTCCAGCGGCTTGGAGCTGGGATTTGCCAAACGGAAACCTGAAGACTAAACGAATTTGATCGAATAACTGACAACTGTTTGATTGGGGGGGGGGGTGTCCCCAAAGTCAGACCTGAACTAACTTCGCAGCCGTCTGGCACAGAAGGCAGTAGAGTTCCTCTGCTCGCACAGCCCCATTTACTCAACAATAACCCCGTGCTTTAATCCATTGGATTAATTTCGCTCTCTCCCTGTTTTCTAAAGCACCCGAATCCCGAAGCTCTGCTGGGCTCCACTCTTCTGACCCTTCCGGGTTTATTTTCAGCCCGGAGAGGTTATGCTATGGGGACACCTGCGCGCTGCTGCCTTCCTTTGCCAGGTCCTCGGGACGTTTTCCTGCCCGTATCCAAGACAGGGATGTCCCCCGGTGAGCTGAGTGGAGCTGGGTCCCCCTATCCCAATCCATGGGACAGAAGAGTTGGATACGGGGGTGTCTCCCCAAAGGGAAGGTTTGGGTTGGTTTGGGGTTATCTCCCCTGCAGAAGCCCCGGGGGGTGGGGTGGGAAGAAAGGAATGGGGGGGTCCCAAAGTTGCCTTCCGCGGCCGCGCACCCCGCACGGGGGGGACAGTCCCGCGGCCGCGCAGAGCCGGCCGCCCCCAGCTTGAGTTTCCCTAAAGGCGAACTGGGGCTAAATAATGAATGGGTCTAAAATTAACCGGAGGAATGGAAATGCTCTAAAAATAAGGCAGCAGCTGCCGTGGTCGCAGCCCCCCGCTCCCGTGGG
>JBAFWW010058901.1:0-15269 GCA_036873685.1 Agapornis canus | reverse complement strand
GGTGCGGGAGCGGGCCGAGGGGAAGGGGAGGCCCCGCCGCCCCGCAGCATCCATCCCTGGTGTCCGTCCGGGGAGGCTGAGCGGGGGATCCGGGAGTTAACGGCGGTTTGTGCCGTGGGGCAGCGCACTCATGGAGCGGGGGTTGGGTCCATGCCGTTAACGAGGTGGTTGTGTTCCGGAGGAGGGACACGGGGCTCTCAAACAGCATCTGTGGGGTTCCCTCCGCGGGGAGCGGGTGTTTGCTTCCGTGTGGTTTATCCGCATCTTTATAGCGGGCAGCGTGGAAGGACTGTGGTGTCCGGGCTGTGGCTCACCCCATAGAGCCTGGCGTCTCCCTGGTGTGTTGGTCGTCCAGAGGTAAAGAGTTTGAGACTGACCAAACCGGCTTTCTCTTATCCCGAAAACTTCGTTTGGCTTTGTTACCCAGTGGCATAGCAAAAACTGGGGATCCGTGCTTTGGAACCTAACGAAGGCATGCCTTTTGTTTCAAGGGGTATGGCCTAACTGTTAAGGAGGAGGAAAGAGTATTTGAAAAACCAGTTTTGAACAGAGAGAAGAAACTTGGTGCCCATGAAAACGTTACCCCAAATGCAGGGGATGGCAGAGGTACAGGGAGGAGCAGAGATGAGTTCGTGGGTGAGACTGGCCTTACACAGGAATTCAGAAGCTGTAATTAATACTCGTTCTAACTGCAAATACAAAGGAAGAGCAGATGTAATGTAACTTTTATAGAAGAGAAAGAGCAGGCTTTGTGACACTTGATTTGGGAAGTCAGGTAGGATTCTGGGCTTATTTGACCCAAGTTTAGGAAGCACGAGCATTCCTTTAAGGTAAAATGATCCACAAAGTCAATCTCAGTATCAAGGTGCCTCACCTGTGGTTTGGGCAGAGATGTAGCACTGCAAGCCTTGCAGATACCAGTATTCACCTTTCTACCTATAGATGGTGATCTACTGCTGTCATCCGGATACGTTGTTAAAGTAACGCTGGTTCTACCCTTGGTGGTGGTGTTGGGTCGCACCTTTCTGTGACTGCTAAATAAATACGGATTTAGTTTGAGCAGAAAATCCTGTCTTGATGTTGTTTGTTAAAGAAGCAGCAGTTCAGGGCTGCTGCTGTGTGGGTTGGGTTTTGTTGCCTTGTTTTGGGCAGTGGCAAGTGTACTAAACTCACTTAAACTGGACGATGTCTCTTCTGCAAGGGAAGGCTTTGACATTTGTACCCAGGCTCATCCACTCGTCTGTAACGTATCTGTTGCTGACGGGAGGGAATGGTGCGGCTGCTGCTGATCTGGCAAAGTGCAGCTTTGGATTTACTGCTGCCTCTCCCCGTCAGCACTGGAGTAGTTTCTTTGTCACTTTTTTTCTAACTCAGGCTAAAATGTTTTCGATTCCCTGGGTCAGAGTTTGTGTATTTTATACTCGGGAGGCGTTTGCTTAAGGCAACATCGTTGCTTTCTCCATTTCTGAGTTTGAGGCACGTAGCCTTTAATTTGAGAGACCTAGCAGTGTATCTTACTGGATCCTTACCGTGGTGAGCAGGCTTGGTGGGAGATCCGTCTTCCTGCCTTGTGGAAAGATGGAGAAGAGCTCTTGAGCTGGGTACGTTGGATTTGATGGATCTTCTAGGGAGACGTTGCTGGTGCTTGGGAAGGGGGAGGCAGAATTTTAACCCCCTTTTTGAATACTGGGGAGACTGAAGTAAGATTCAGATCAGGGGTTTGTATGTGGTCGCTCATGCCAGATGTTTGCATCCCTAGGCTGGTGGTATGCAGGTCATTTATTGTGCACTGGACCATATTCCTGGAAATAGTTGGAACGCTTGTTACAGAGTTTATAGTGGGCTCTCTACTATATAGTGACAGCAGGAGAACAGCTAATACCTCATCCAGCCTAAGAGCTGCCAGCACATAGTTAACTTCTAAATCACTTTTGTGTATGTATAAATCAACAGAGAAAGCTGTGCTTTGTGTCATTTGGGAGTGGTTTTCCTAATCAAGCAAATACTTAATACCAGGACACTTGCTTGTTAAACCTGTGCTTGTTAATAATAACTTTTTTCCTAATGAGTTATTAATACAGTAACTCTTACAGACGTCTCAGGAGAGGTTTTTCTTGTTCAGTGACAAATAGTTTGTGAGCTACTTACTGCACATGGTTGGCATGATTATTTTGACTGCTGCTACAAGCTTCCCTACTGGTCTCCTGTAGAATCTTTTCTTGTCACAGGTGAAAACATGCTATGTGTTTGCAGAACTAATTGTGGAGCTAATTGAGAGGATGCTTAAGTTTGTACGTGTATAGACAGTGCAGTGTGGATCTGGTAACTGAATTCTCTCACATGGTTTGAAATCCTTTACCCCTCTTGCTGCTGTTTTTATGCATTTTATCAGGTGCCTTTTCAGCTTCTAGCTCAGCAGTGGAGGAAATTGTTTTGGGGCAGCTTTGGGCTTGTTTCATGGTCAGAAATTGTCCAGTACTGAAACCCCTCCTGATTACAGCGTGCTTCCAGACACGAGACAGTAACCGAATGCTTCTGGGTGGAGAGAAAGCTGGGACTAGCTGTTGTGCTATTAAATGCCTAAGGAACAAAACCACAGACAGTGCTGCAGCAATGTTTATGATGGTTTTTCTTTCAGGTACCTTTTGGCTTGTTACAAGGAGCAGCTATGGAGAAGTGGAGCTTAATGATAATCACTGTTTTACTGGCGCTTACTGTACGCTGGACTGTGTCGCTCAGTTCTTACTCAGGTAATACATGTTCATGGTCTGTAAAGCAACCACGTGAAGGTGAATTATGGAGATTGTGATAAATTAAAATAAACTTGCATGTAAAATCATAAGTAGGAAGCAATGTGTTATTTCAAGTAGTGTCATATTTTAGTGCCTCTCTGTTTCCCTGGGGTTTATGTAATACCTTGTTCCTGTGTTTCTGAAGTGTGCAGTGATTAACATCACAGCTGCTTGGAATAAAATCCTGAGGAAGAAGCACCATAGTGTGTTTTCTGATGTGTGTGATGGCCAGTAATGTTTTAGGAGCTGAAGAACAGCTGGCAGTTCACCCCATGCCTTTGTTGTTTCAGTAGGTGCAGAATGTTATTGCAATCCAATTGTACATTTATCTTGTCCTTTAAGTTCTGTAACAGATATAACCTTAATTTGTATTTAGCTAAAACTGGTGGTAATGAAGACAGTGTGAGGGTGATGTGGAGTGAGCGATTACACTCTGCCTTGTAGCTCTACTTCCTTAAGGTTGTTTACAGCATAAACTAGAGCTATAATCTCTTTAATAGATGAGGTTTTCTCCTCCCCACCTCAGTATGCTTGAACGAACTAGCAAGTTGTTTTTTCCAGACCTCTCAGTGCCTTTCCTACCCTTAGCATGAGCTTGCACAAAGCCTGCTCTCTGCAAACTAAAACCCCCTCAAACCCAAACTTTTACTTTTAATCCCCATCAATTAAAAGAATCACAGGCTCAGTCAAATCCAACTCCAGCTCTCTGTTAAGGCAATTGGGAGCTTCGTTCCCTGAGCAGCTGGAGTTGTTCTGCAGCATTCAAGTGATTTTTAAACTGGTAGCTCCTGGGTTTCACTTGCTTGAAGGGATTTGCTTGTGGAGAAGTTGCATGCACACCTTCTTGCAGAGTTGTTTGGTTTCTGAAGATGCCGTTATAAGAAATCTGCTCTGTAGGTAACAGAGGCTTTTTTACCCACCCACAGACAGCAAGCTAAACACCCTGTCCTGCCACACAATGCTGTACTTCTGTTGCATTGCAAGGATTTACAATTACTAAGTGGATTTTTTAAAGTTGATTTAATTTCAAACCTGTCAAGATTTTGAGAGTCTTAAAGTGATGCCTGAGCTAAAATATCATCTTTTCTGATCTTGTTTCCTGTGCAATGATTGTGTAACTTCTTTTGGGATAGGAAAAGCTGTGTCTGATCCAATCCAGCAGATTATGAAAGCATGTGCTTAACTTTGAGCATTGGCTGGCTGAAAACAACGGCAAACCTGAATGTTAGAGCTGTCATGCACATATCTACACTGGGGTTCTTTTTTCCTCTTTGACTTCCTTCAGATGTAATATACATTTAATGACAGGAGCAAGGCAAAAAGTGTTCAGGGTAGTGTTTAAACTGCTGTGATCTTGTTTTGCTTTCACTGCTGCTCACTGCAGTGGAGTTGAGCAAAGGATTAGAAGCAGTCATCATTCTCTGAAGCAGGCTCTGGAAGAAGTGCTGATTCAGCATGCTCTGAAGTGGTGTGGATGGCCAGAAGCAAGGGGGTTAATTCTGCCCTTATCTACTGTAGAGTCTTGGGTTGCCGTTTCAGTTCCATTCCGTTGTTGCTAGCCATCCACCGTGCTTTTGGATCTGCCTCCTGGAAGCCCATAACTAATACCTAGTTTTGAAAGGTCACCATTTATGATGACCTTAGATTGGCTGATCTTGGAGAATTATTGAGGAAAAACGTAGCTTCATATATTAATGCATATTTTTTTATGCATTGCTAAGCTCCTGCTAAATTAAAGCTGTGGAAAGGCAGCTTCAGACCCTTAGAAATGTCTGCTTCCAGGTAACAATAGAACTCGATGAGACCACACTGTATTTAAAGCATTTGTGACCCTTTTCAAACAAAACTCTGTCTTTGTTAATGCTGAATTCTGTTTAGCTGCATACTTGATGCTTGCTGTGGGTGGAAGCTGCATATGTGCTCTCAGATTAAGACGGATGCGTGATCCATCTCTGTATTTGGCTTTCAGTAATCGAACTTTAGGATTCACATTTCTCTTGGTCATGCTGAAGGAATTAATTTCTCTCCCTGTTGTGGTTTTTCTTTCGAGAGCCAAAACAAAATGTGTGGTTCTAGGTATGTACCAATGTGCGTGTGCGCACACACGAGCCCTGTAATTTGGATAATACCTTTGCTTGTATTTCAGTAACCCTATGACAGTTTCTTTGTTCTGGATGTATAGTTATAGAGCAGTCACTGCTAAACCTCCTATTCTCCAGTGACCTCGCTGATTTGGGAGACTTTCAGTTGAATGTGCCATGCCGTGGAGAGAATCTCTTTACTACCCAGCATTAAAATAGCAGAGATAATGTTCTCTCCTCTACCCAGGAACAAGTAGTACACATCGGAGCTTGTGTGACTCCTACAGACATAGATCATGTGAGGAAATATAGATGGCTTTCCTGTATTTTAGAGAAACTCTTAAATCTCTGTCTGGCTCGTGTCAATACTTTACTGGAAGTGTTATCAGTCCAGTTCCTGTTCTCAATAAGCACAGGTTAATACAAGTAAATAAATTCTGTGATAAAGGTGCTTAACATATTGCCATTATCAGAGTTAGGCTTATGTTGAGGCAGTTGTTTGTGCGTAGACATCTGAAGTATTTGCATTGATAAAGCTTTTTTTCCTGTGGAAATAAAAGGAATATCTTGATTTCCCGAGACACTTCAGTGTGCATGTGTGAAAAGTATCCTTTAATGTAATTCAGTCTGCAGAACTGCTCCATAACAAGCACTCAGTTGAAACGTGTGAGGGAGAATTCCTGTAAACTGAACTGGAGCAGTTATTATTTAGAAAGCTTTGTAGATCATAATTAAAAATCCTCCCAAACCTGTTGTGTGTGCTGAATGGCCTCATTCGGTAAATGGCCCATCTGAGCTCCTTACTCAGGGACAGATGCAGTATTCTTGCTAGGCAGGCAGCAGAGGGAAGGGATCTCAAGGACTAGAAGGAAATACAAAGATAAAGCTGGTTGTTACTTTTAAAAGCCAAGCACCACAACGTGGCTGAAACACAAGTGAGAGCAGTCAGTTGTTACACACTGAGGATACGTAGTAGCTCACACAGAATCGGTACAGGGTGTCTGTTCTGTGCATTTTGTTTCAGAGAAAGTGCCCCATTTTTCATCTACACTTGGAAATGATTTCTTTGTCAGATGAGGAAGCAATTCTTCACAGTGGAATGTCTTGATAAATGCTTGTTGCAGAAATATCCAGAAGGCCAAAAGAATGTGTAACTTTCTTTTCCCCTTCCCTGTTCGACTGCGGAGCCGATGAAGTCTCTATTTCGTTCTCAACTATCATAAGGGAATGGAGAACAAAATTAGTGACATATTAATATGCAAATGCATATCTAGAGGAAAAGCAATCTGCATAAACTTAATAAATCCCTAAGTACTGTCATTTCTTTTCAGGCGCAGGAAAACCACCTATGTATGGAGACTATGAAGCTCAGAGGCACTGGCAAGAAGTTACTTACAATTTGCCCATCAGGCAGTGGTACGTAGCGTGTGGGTTACAAAGGGGTAAATGTAATGAAACTTTGGGTTGTCTTTTCCTTTAATATGCCTTTAAGATCTCTGCAACATCTCTACCATTCCCTGGACTATGCTAAAATCCCTTTGTATTAATGCAGTATCACCCTGTTCTTAAGCTGAGGCATTGTTTTCTTCTCAATAAAACCCTAACATTTGGAATTTTGACTTGCTGGCTATGAGTGCTGTAACCAACTGTTCTGACTTCTCTGTTGTGAAGCTCCAGCTTTGCTTCACATTGAATGGAAAGATCCAGAAGCAATTTCTTATCAGGTTTATACGAGATCTTGGAGAAGCTTGTTCTCCTGGGTTAGAAAAAAAATCAGTTCAGCTTCCCGAGTTCCAGATCTCTAATGCACTGAAACCTGCATGATAATCAGCACTGCCAAAAGCAAACCAAGCTCTGCTCATCTCCCCTAAGCTGAAAGGCAGAGGCATGCCAGTAAATGCAGAGATTTGAATTCTTGTGCTGGAGCACCGGTTGTGTTTTACACCTGCACATTTGTTGTTCATACCCATGTTCTTACTATAGCATTTAAAATGTGGGTGCCTGGACTCTAGCTGTAATGAGAGCGAGCTTCATTTGTACAGATCACTTAAACCAGTGGGAAGATGATTCCATAGATTTTGTTTCTTTTTATATTGTTCCTATCATTTCTTAAGAGCTTGCATGGAATGGTAAACGTTATTTTGTCCCTATATATGGTACAATGTAAACTGGAACACTTTGGAACTTCAGGTCATTTTCCAATTGGGAATAGTTGCATTCCGTTTGCTGTGATTTTTTTTCCTCAGCTGTCTGTTGGGGACAGAATAGAACATTAATTCAGTTGTATTGCTGTAAATATATGTGGGGTCAGTTCTGAAAGTACGACACTGAAACTCTGCAGATGACTTTATATTGTGACTTCGGATCATCTTCCTCTATCTATATTATCATTTCTCTTCTGTGTTTTTCTGGGATATCCAAACCCTCATTGCGCCAGTTGGAATAATGGAGAGCTGACATGATTATGGAGTTGGCAGCTTTGATCCACTCTGCTACGTGGAGCTATATGTACTTAAAATTAAGAGTTATAGCAGGCATTATTTGTAGGCATTCCCCGAGGGCAGATGAAACTGTATTGCAGGCTGGGTTTCGCCTCTGGGCTGCCAGCTGGCCATCTCAGCCTTGTTGTATTTGCTCTTTGGTTTATTTACAACAGAAGTTGTTGGGACTAGGTCTGCTTTGGGAATTGAGTTTCTAACACAGCAAAGGCTTATTCAGTTTTGGGTGGTGGAAAAAAACACCTTGGCTGACATGGAAGGGATTACATTCCAGAAAACTAAGCTAAGCTGGCTTTCTCTTCCTGTAGTATAGAAATAAGCAGAAAAGACATTATACTTTAGGGTGTAAAAACAGTATTCAGATTTGAAGTTGAGATTCTGATCACTTCTCACGCTGTTGCTTGTTTAGTATTAGAAGAGCTGTCTATGCAGCAAGCAAGCGTTCCTCTGTAAACCTGGCTCTGTACATACAGAGATAAGCTCTTGGGAGGAGAGCTGTCACGCTGACTCTTAAACAAGCACCTATAGGTAATATAGCTGTGTGTTCCGTGCTTATTTTGATACAAAACAAAGATGTGTAAGACAAATTGCTGCAGTAAATGACAGTATTAGTTTCCTTGTGTGACATCTCTGAGCCAGAGGCCAGAACTTAAGTATTTCTTTTCTATGTTACTCTTTATATTCTTGATACTATTTATTAAAGGCTGCTCTAAGAACATCCTTCCTTATTACACTGTAGTTAGAACTGTGACAGCTTTTTTGCTAAGTATTACTGGGTAGAGGGGTTGTTTTTTCTGTTGAAACTACGAGTTTATGGGCAGTAAAATTAAAGAAAACCAAACAAAACCCCAAACCTAAGACAAACCCAGAAAGTTTCCTACAGAGTTGTGGATTCTTACAATCTGCATGAAGACTCTGAACTGCTTTGTCATGAACAGTCTGGAGTTGTAGGATAAGAAGCAGATACACAACTCAAAGAAACGTGATTTATCATCAGCTCATCAGATTCTTCAGGCAGCTCATGAAGAATTCATTTACCATAATAGATGTCAAAAACTGGCTGCATTTGACAAGAGAAACTGGAAGAGCCAAGAGGTTGCCCCATGGCACTTAGGGTCGTCAGTCTGCTTCACTGTGAGGTATAAAGGGTCTAGTGCCTTATTTTTATGACTTCTGTTTTCCTTGGATAAGACCTTCTGTTTCTCATTTGGAAGAGGTGACTTAATTCCAACTGCTGCCAGTCTTCCATACACGTGACACGCCGTGATTCCAAATGGGCAAATCCTTTTCCTTTCATGTGTTCCACCCGAGTTCTGAGGCAGAACGAGGTGAAGTGGTTGTGGCTGATGTATCTGATTGAGGTTTGTGCCCTTGTGTGGTTATTGAGGTTACTCTGATAACTTGGTGCTGCCTTAACCTCTACTGCTATGTTCATGCTGACACTGTTGCCTAGGTGCACCTGCTGTGATGTAGTTCTCTTCCAGATACACGCTGCTTTTTGTTTGTGTAATATCTTTATGCTGCCCTTTCCCACTTCTGTTCAGTTGCTTTCCAGCAGTGTAACTCCAACAGATGGTACTTCAGCACTTCCAGATTTTCTGTCGGGCAGAAGCAATTCACAGTGTGCTACATTACAGTCTGAAGCAGGAGCAGAGAAAGTTTAGCTAGTCCCAAGTCATTGTCGCATACTCATGTGCTGTCCAAGTCCAGGAAAAAAAGGAGTTGGATAAATATAAGGAGAAAAGTAACAACTAGTGAATGAAATTGCCTTGCAGTTTCCATTGGTTTTATTTCTGTGTTGGCAAACTGCTGTCTCCTGGGATTACTGACATGGGTGACCAGTGTAGGTTTGGTTTGGAGATGGAGGTGAGGATGTGCAAAGCCCAGCACAGGCAGAAGCCTGGAGCTGCAGTAGGTGTGTATAGCGATTCTTGTGCAGGCTTTGCTTTAGTCTTTATTTGTCAGAGTCCTTTCACATCAAGGGTTTTCCCTCTCCAGGTCAGTGGCTTTAGCAGTGTTTTTAAGCATACTTTGCAAACACAAGTGAGAGTGCTCTGGCTCACTTCTGCCTTTGTTTTGTTGAGCTGTTTTGGTGTGCAGTAAAATAAAGCAGATGTAGACGTTACTGACTCCTGTGTTTGATTTTGAGTGTGTTAATACAAATGTTTGGGTCAATATTCAGCCTTTTCCTTGGGCTGAAACAAAGCTAGAGATGTAGATCCTTACTGAGGTTTTAATTATTGTTATCATTTTAGGTACTTCAATACAACCGATAACAACCTGCTGTACTGGGGCCTGGATTATCCGCCTCTTACTGCCTACCACAGTCTCGTGTGTGCTTACATGTAAGTTCATGACTTAAAGTACTTTTTGAAATTCCAAATTCATCTCTCTTCCCCCCCCCCCCTTCCCCTCCCCTTTTTTGTGTCTGTCTCCTGAGGAGAGAAACCAGTAGCTAAAAACTACCAATGTGAACAGCTGATGAAATGGAGAGTATTGTTTGCTTCCTCAAAGCTAGGGAATAGATTTTATGTGGATCCCTATTGCTTAAAACTCATACTGCTGGTTTTCTGCCTTGTAATTACCTCGAGGGGGACTGAAGGGTTACATTCCTTTTGCCAGGTCTGTAAACTTCAGCAGAGTTAGACATGACTTAGACATTTATGTTTCCATAGAAGCTAGCGTTGGATCAGTGATGCACAGAGAAAAGTGCTGTAGGAATTGGGCATATCTCATGGGAAAGCTCTCGTGCACTGAGAGCCCAAGTGACATTTGATGACTGGATATCATGTAAATAGAATTCTGTTATTGGAATACTTTTTCCACAAGGGCTTTACTGCTGTTGGAATGAGACTTATGGAATAAGAATGTAGGTTAAAGTGCACCGGCTGAGTTATGTGGGGCATCTATGTGAACTGTAAATGGTTTATATTTAATACTTAAGCATGAAAGGTATTTACAATTGTTTTTCTAAAAGTCAGTGGAACTACACGGAAGGTGGTTACCTTGTCCTAATAAATATTGCATTCCAGTCGTCCTGTTTGTAAAGATGATTCCTTTTTAGTTGTGAAATAGCAGCTAAAGTCTATAGCATAAACTGAGGTAGCCGGGAGGGAAATCTCTCATTGATCACTATTGCTCTTTGAAATATTCCTTCTCCATTCATCTTAATTCTTGGAATATGCTCCTGTGCGTGTCATCTTTATTGCTGAGAGGAGTGTAAAGGGAAACGAGAACTGTCTACATTTTGATGTGTCTGTACTTTGTTTTACAGTGCAAAGTTAATAAATCCCGATTGGATTGCCCTGCACACATCTCGGGGGTATGAGAGTCAGCCACATAAGTTATTTATGCGTACAACAGGTAGGAAAATCACATTTCCTCAGGATGAAGGTACAGATTGTCCTGCTTACTAATTTAGCATGTTTAATGTCATGCAGCTTCTCTGGCTTTACCAGTTTATTCCCAGTTCTTGGACTTGGATAGCCTTGCAGCTCTGTTTATGAACCAAACTCCTGTGTTGTTTTCTCTTCTACCATACTTGTGAAGCTGATGAAATACATAAACAAGTTCTTAACCCAACTGATCCGGTAAAAACTCTCAAGGCAAAGCCACTTTGTTATAGCACATAGATATAATATAGCTTATAGCTACACAATATAGATTATAGCATAATCTACAGCATTTTTTAATTGAAAATAGTTTTGTTGCTTTCCCTTCCATTCTCATAAACGTGCTTTTCAGTTATGGCTTAGCTTGTTCTTAATTGTGGAATTATTTCATATATAGAGTGGCATTAGCAACCTCTTGAGGCCTTGGAGAGGTTCATTATGAGCTGTGTGCTTTATCTTAAAGGAAGAGGTGTTTGATATTCTTAAAGATACCACTTTCAGAGTCACCACTTTCTAGAGATAAACTGTTAACAAAAAGGTAAACTTGTATTTTACCACTTTTACCCTAAACTTCACTTTCCTGCAGTCACTTTTGTGACCATTTGATTGTTCTGAGCTAAAAGAAAAGGTTAAAATAAATGCTGAAAAATACCTATGGATAACTTAATTCAGTAGCTGTGTCGGTGGGTCTGCAAGCAATGCGGCCTGTGGGCTTTTGTTCTCTGAGCAATGGGAGATGCTGTGTTATCCTGTTACTGTTTTCTTTCATTTGAAGGGTTTCTCTTGCTTTGTATAGCACTGGAGCTGCACAAAATGCTTTCTGATCGCAAGAGCAGAATCTGTTGTTCCTCAGTGGCTTCTCAGTACTTCACAAACTTCCATCTGGTCTTAGGAATTGATTGAATTGGAAAGAAATAAAAATCACTGGAACTTAATTACCCTTGAAATGGGCTTTATTAGTTTTGAAATCAACTCACTTGACAGACCACTGATGGCTGGAGCAGAGCTGATAGAGAAACACCTTTTAACAATAGCCATTAGAAGAATGCATTCAAATAATTGAGGGTGGTCGGTGTCAGCTCTTGGCATCGCACCTGTGTTTGAAGTGTCAGTGGGTTTGTTTTGCTAATGCCTTGGGTTTCTTTAATTGTGGCTTCAGCACTGAATAACTGATGTCTTTAAATGTTCTCTTCCAAATCCTATGACTACAAAGAGGCAAATTATACTTTCCCTCTTGGAATAACTGAAACTGGTTTATAGGAATAACCTGACTCTCTTTCTCAGGCTCTTAAGACAACACTCAATTCACCTGGTGGCTTAAGTATGAGCAAGAGTTGACACAATTCCAGTCAGGTGAACCTGCTGGTTCTGTTGTCCAACTAGTTTTAGACTATTTACCCACATCACACAGACTAGGGATAGTTATAACTTAGAGCTTCATAATTGTGTCTCCAGACTATCTGTTTCATCAAACAACCTGACTGGATCTGGTTGTAGTTGGTTTCTTTGGAGAATGAAGAATGCCTTCTCTCATTTCGGCATGTGAGGAACTAGAGTGTGCTCCCTTATTGACTGAGGCTGTGCCAGAAGCCAAAACAGCTGAACGCATGGAAGCAGCAGCTTCTGGACCTCAGAAATGATAGTGTTCAAGACATTAACAAGATCAAATTCTGTACACCCATTTCTTTCTGTCCTTTGAAGTGCAACTCCCCAGTTTATTCCAGTGAAGAACTTTCTGATATTTTAATGTTTATTTCCCTGTATTTTTTCCTTGGTTTTCCCAAAACTACTGAAAAAAATGAGCTTTGGTGTAACTGCCAACTGGAGCTATGTTTAAAACAATGAAACTTACTGTAATGCAATGTAAGATAACAGAAAAGCTGCTTCAGCTGAAACTATAGCCCTGGCACTTGTGAAATCTAGTTGAGTTGAATGACTAGAGTGCACAGAGGTAAACCTCGCATTCAAAAGGCAGCCAACCAGTCTCACCCCAACACTGTCTAGTTACCATCTGAGTGTTTTTTAACACCAAACACAACCGAGGCGTGGAGCATTCAGAAGTTAAACCCATAAGAGTCAAAGATTCCCAGTCCACATGAAGATGTGTGGCTTGAGCAGCACTGAATGGAGTATGGGTGAGGCTTCTAACGTAAAGTTACTCTTTGTTTTTCAGTGATTGTTGCTGATTTGCTGGTTTATATTCCTGCAGTTATTTTATATTGTTTTTCCTTGAAAGAAACATCTACTAAAAAGAAGGCAAGTATCTGGTGTGTGTGTGTGTGTGTGTGTAAATGAAGAAACAAGGAGAGCATCCTCTTAAAACAGGGGAGGAATGTTAACAGTATGAGAGTTAATGTGTAGAACACTGTGATGGTTTTAGTTGACATAGAACTGTTGTCAATCAGTGTATCTTGTATTAAAGGCTTTTCAGTTAAAAAGATAAAGCCATTAGTTACCTGACAGCAATTAATATAATGCTTTCAGTAACCAGATGCTCTGAAGTTTAGATGCCAAGAACTCCTGAATTATGTTTCTTTGTGAACTTGTTACTTGGGTTGTAAACCCAAGATGGGGGAATCCAGGAACTGCTTTGTCTTGCACACTCCTTATGGCAGAACCCATGCATTCTGGAATAAGTCTTACGGGTTTTGGAGTGGTTCCAAGGTTTAAGATGGATGTGGGTGATCTCAGGTGGTTGGTGAAGGGGAGCCTGGTCTCTATTCCATGTTTTCTCAGTTGTGGAAAATCTTGATCCTTCTTTATTCCTCAGAATATTGCTGGCACAATTATCAGATTCCCACATATAGGATGCACTGGAGTAGTTGTGTAAGTTCCTCTGTCTATTTCTAACTTGGAAATAATTATTTTCCTCTTATATTTGATCCTTCTTCCCAGGTTTCCAGTGCTCTCTGCATACTGCTTTATCCAGGCCTCATTCTTATTGACCATGGACACTTCCAGTATCCTTCTGCAGTGAAATTCCTTTTGATTTACTAAGTAACACTGTTCTTTTAGTAGTTGTCTTTAGCTGGGTGGGAGGTTACTTCTGTGTACAAAGTCATCTGAGGGGCTTCTGCCTACCCCAAAACAGAGATGATAGAGAAAACTGTAAGTTTGGAATACACTGGTTGAGATTGGGACAAATCAGACATGGACAGCATTCTTCCTGTGCCTTGAGCTCATGTTCGTAAGTCACCTCATTGCAGAGAACATCACTAGTATGACAGTGACCACACTATAGAGTGGAAAGAATGATGGCTTGTGCTCCTATGCTTTGTGTTTGGAGAGAGAACCACCTTAGATCCTCCTGAGCTGGCAGAGGAGTGAGTCAGATGGAGTGTGTAAAATGCTCACTTCTATAAAACATGCCATCCTGTCTTACCTTTGCCATTACATGAGGCTGGATTCACTTCACATAATGCCTAACCATTTACCACCTGAGCACCTAACATGAGTTAGGCTGTCAGGCTGGCTGATCAGTGTCAGACACCTTCACAGATGGAGTAAGGCTGAATAAGATTTGAATAAGATTGCTGGTTTTACTCTGGTTTTGCACATCATAAACCAAACGCTGTTAGTTGACTCCTCCAGGCTGCGCTATGTATTGCCATTGAAGCAGTGGGACACAATCCTGGAGTTGTAATGAATGTAGATATGTAACTATTCCAAGGAGATGCTGAATCTGTGTGTCCACTAAATCAAGTCTTGATGGTCAAATACTAATCTGTGGTTTCCTAAGAGAGTGCCTGGTGATCGTGGAAGATAGCATATCTTAGACTGTAGATTTCAAAGGGGAAAAGTTCATAGTGCTACTGAGTATTTGAGTTACAGTTCAGGGCATCTGAAACTGTATTTGTGGCCTGACTCTTTAAAGATACAGATTGTCTGGAGACATCACTTACAAGGACAGGGATGGGAATGAATTCTTAGAGAGAAGGTGGTGGTCAGGAGGTGCCACAGGGTTACACTTTCTCGTATGTATAAAGAGGAAGGCAGTTATCTCCTCTGTGTGTTCCACATTGGATAGGGCAAGAAGTAATGTCCCTAAGTCACCATAGGGAATCCTTGGGTGTGTTTTTAAATCTGTGGAAAAATCTTTGAACCATAACTACAGTGGAATGCTGGAGTAGATTGTGGATGTTGTGGAATCTGAGCATCAAATCCTCAAGGAAAGGTTCCACAAACCTCATGTCTGAGTGATGCAGGTGTAGCAGATGCAGTGTTGAAGCAGACAGACGCAGTGCAGGGTCTCTTGTGCTCCGTTCCAGCCCTGTTGCATGGGTAACTTCACTAACTGTGACCAGCTCTCAAAAAGTCAATGGATTTACTAAACCTGAACATCTCTGCAAGGACAGAGCCTTTTGCTGTAACAATTTGTTGATGTAAAATTGAGATCTCAAATATACATGGCAGTAAAATACATGGTAATCTTCAGTGCCTAAAGGGGCTCGAAGAAACCTGGAGAGGGGCTTTGGACAAGGGCCTGTAGGGACAGGCCAAGGGCAA
>JBAFWW010058896.1:0-25932 GCA_036873685.1 Agapornis canus | reverse complement strand
TGCCTAATTCCATGTTCTTGATAGCTCAATAAAGTGTTTTGATCCCAATTTGGTTCTCAGGGGTCCATTCTTAGGAAAGAAAGCATGTAAAATATCAAGAGAAGTGAAGAAAACTGAAAAATGATCCTTTTACTAATCTGTTCTTGTTTAGCCCAGAGCTGTAACATTATATTTCCCTAAATGTAATCTAGTTTCTGCAGTCAAGGACTTTGCGTTTTCCTGAACTGAAAGTTGTATCTAGACCATTGCATTTAATAACCTATGATGCATCTTTCTGTCTTGAATTAGTCTAATAATTTCTTAAACCTTTTTAAACACAGTATGGAAAACATCTTGTAGTAACACATTCCTCAAATTATTTTGCATTATGAAGAAAAAGTGCTTTCCTCCTGCCTAGAAATTTGAGGGTGCCCCTACTTCTTGTTCTGAGGTAACAGGAGATAGTCATCTCCCCTCTGCATCCTCTGGATCATTTATAATTTTTGTACACCTTTTTACATCTTTGTTGTTCACAGTATTATGCACACCACGAGACTCCTTTTTCCCCAGGGTGAAGAGACGTGGTGCATTCAGTCTCTGCTTGTACAGAAACTGTTCGGTTTCCCTGCTCAGGCTGTCATGTCTGAAGTTCTTCCAGTTCCACCATCCCACTTGAGACAAGGTAACAAGAGCTGTAGAATCATAGAATGCGCATAGAGTATGAAACACAGGAAAATCACAAGTTAGAGCTGGGAACGTATTTTCTGTTCTGTTCCTTTTCTGGTAACTCTTTTTTGTTTGATGAAGTTGCATTTTTACAAGCTTCTGGGCTTTGTGCCAGCACAATGAGAGATGACTTGATGTTTTTGTTGTTATTTTTCTAAACTCCAGCTTCTCTGCAGTCTGCTGTCCTGCAGAACTGCTTCCCGGGAAAGAAATGAATTGGCCATAACTGAAGAGTCCCTGCCACCTGTGTACAAGCCACCCCTCCTATAGATTTCATCTCAAAGCAAGTGTTGCTGTTCTGGAATGGTCCCTCCGGGAGAAGGCAGGTCCACACCATGGCTGAGTGGCTGCATCAGACGCTAAAGCATTCTAATATAATTAAAAAACAGCTGTGGAGGAATAGTCGATTGTTTTTTGGCAGTCACGGCCAATTTTGCATCAATGCAAATGATGAATCAAATCCTGTAAGTTTACAGTATCTGCTGAGACTGTAATGGCAGAAGCCATGCTAATGATTTTAAATCTCATTTTATACCATTTTTGGCTGATGGAGTAGTCCCTTGTTCCCCAGAAGCCTCCAGTGTGAAGGAATGCCCATATACTGCACAATAATACCTATTGGGAAGGGGAGAGCCAATGGGTTGGGTAATGAAATCAGTTAGTTACCTTTCAGCTACAGATTAAATATAAGGCATCCTTTCTCCTTGCCAGAGTAGGAACTCAACCTCACCATATAAACATAAAGCTGGCAAGAGAAAATAACACCAAATGCCCAGTTACTACTAGGCTGCTCCTCTCTGACTCTGAAACCCAGCATTAATGCATCAAAATATTCACCCAGGAGAACAGTGTTATTCCTTTAAACATGTTACTCATACCAGTTCTTTCAACATCCATCTAGCTCTGTTAAGGCTATTAGATATCAGCCTGCAAACTATCATCTACTCCTAAAATGCATTCAACTTTACTATCTGAATGATGATGATAATCTCTAGGGTAACATTCTCTTACTAAGCCTTCCTCCCCTCAAGATCTTTCAAAATCATTGCATGCATCATCTAGGATTGGAAATACTTCTTAAAAGGATAACTGCTAAAAACCCCCATGTTTTTGCATTTGTAGCAGTGCTCGTTAACATGAACAAATGGAATACAGTTGACAATATGTTCACGTAAGTGCAAACTTTGAGATAAAGATGCTAGAAACAACATTTGAAAATGGCCCTTTGCCCTTCTTGTTCTGGCCTGAAAATAGCTGTGTGTCAGTCTTTAGAAGGCAGTATTTTCAGCCAGATAGTCAATAATTTTAATAGAATTAGCATGGGACAAAAATGCCATCCAAAAACGGATCATGTTTAATCTGGTAATCTGATCCCATATGGCACTTTAAAGAGTGGGAGGAATTAGTGTTTGCTGCTTAAAGAAATTACGCAGAAAATGACTGCTGAAGACAGACCAAACAGTACCTCATTAGCATTCAGTGTGAAAAAGACAAACAGCACAGGAGCAAGAGAAGTTAAAAGGTGAGCCAGCAAAGAAAGCCAAAATTTGTTCCTGCATGGCTGGGAAAGGGGTAACAATCAGATGATAAACGCAACCTCACAAAGTACTGGACATAAATAAAGAGGAATTGGAATATGTTGAACAGAAATTTAGAAGACAGTTTAAAATCCAAACCTAACAATAAAACAAGCTTCATCCTTAAACACCCATTCACATTCTTCATGGTTCTAAGGTGTTAAGAATGCATTGGAAGCATAGTTTGGTCCCTTATTAATCTCTAGTTGTGCTGATAAGGGAAGTGAAGGTCTCAGGTACAAGGGCTGTAATGACTGTCTTGGTTCTGACACTTGACTGCGCTTCAGGTCAGTTTCAGGACACATTTCTAGGAGCCCAAACAGGACAATGTGGTGCTTTCTGCCTGCTTCTGTCCCTCAGTCATGCTGATGGGTTTGTGTGGTGAACTAGGTTCAGAAACACAACTCACAACTCATCCTGTTAAAGAATTAAAAAAAAAGGACTGAGCATATTTTTAATTCAGCCGAGGTCAATCAGTTCACCTGCAGCTCTGCAAAAAGTGGCAATGGCACAATGGAGGAGCCACCCCTGGAGTGAACAGTTGGAGATAAATGGAATAAACAGATGGAGTTGAAGAGAAGAAGAGTGGGAACAGCTCACGCTGCCTTTGATGCCAAGAGCAACGTCCGCAGAAACGCAGCCTCAGAGCTCCCAGTTTCTGCTGTCTCTGGAAGTGTGGTAATATCCACACAAACACAGTAAATATGGCATTTGTGCTAAAATAACGATAAAAAAAATGGCCAGAAGGAATAAAAATAGCCGAGAAATGAGATGTAACGAACATCCAAAGCACTCCAGATTCTGGGCAGGCAGCTCAATAATTTTGTGATGCCTTTCTAGGTTCTACTATCAGAATGTTCAGCTACCCGACCTGCCTCATGCTGGAAAACCTTTTCTGTTGCAAATGACCTTTCACTTGGCCCACTCCCAAAAATCCTACAAGGTATGAGGAGCCCTTTTCTTTTACTGAAATTATGGAAGCTGAAGGGCATTGAAACAACAGCCAGTGAAGTTGCAGCTAAACCAAAGCTAGTTTTGTGGGCTGCAAAGCTATTTAGTGATTCTGCAACTTGACATAGACATGTAGCACAGGTTTAAAACCAAAGAAAAGCTATTTTCCCCCTTCCCACCTCCCTGGAAAGGAAAGCATTTAGCAGAACAAAGCGTCTGTTGTAAAATGAAATAAGATGTGACTGTTCCCATATGGGGATTACACAAAATACACCCCTAAAGAATTATTCTGTTGCTTACTTCTGGGGTAAGAATACAGGATTTATCTGTAAAAGCAGCTCAGACCAGGGCAGTGCAGTGGCTAATGAAACTCATGCCAATATGTGTCCAAATCCTTTCTTTTGTGTCACCAGTTCAAGCACACCAATTTGTGACAGAGCTACAAAATGAAAAATCACAGCCCAGTGCACAGAGATAATATAGACAATAACTAAGCTTTTCCTGCATGCTTATGCACACACGCAACACCAAGCATTCAGCTCAGGCAGAGCTTGGCTGGTGCACCAAAGCCAACAGCTCTGAGATAAAGAGTACAAATCAGGGGTAGATAACAAAAAACAAACCAACTCCCCCCCAAAACACCTCTCAGGTGCAGTCTACAAGCACAACAAAACACAACATTTTTTGACCATTATCATGTGATTCTGAACAGGCACAGACCCAGGCTCCTGCACAAATAGCCAATGGCAGGATAGGGCTATGGTATTATGTCCTTAATGGAGATATATTTTCCTCTTAATTCTTCCTTTTCTGCCAGCCACGTTCCTTCATTCCCTTTAAACTACCTAAGGATGTCCAAAAGCTCTGGAAAGCGTACTTTAGTAAACAAAATTAATTACATTTATAAAATTACTCCATGTGGAGTAAAACTTTTTTGGGTTTTTTTTTTTTTTAGGTAGCAACTGAGAGGGAGGACAATACCCATTTTATGCATTTTCCTCTTAACAAAAAACCCAAAAAACAAAAAAACAAAGAGAAAGAAAAAGAACTCTTGTGAGATTCCCTAAAATTAAAATTAAGTGTCCATAGGAACCACTCTGGTTTCTACAACCAGGGGCAGCAGCTACCAGGTCTCCACATCATGTTAGTATGAATTACCACTCTAGCTAACAGTTTTGAACCTCTTTGATGAGTAAAACCCCCAAATATTTATGAGAACAGTACAGAACTTACCAATGGTCTACAGCATGTCAAAAAGGTACATACAGTAAGGTGCATGTGCACGTTTCTCCTTAACTAACTTTCCATACAAGTTTCTATCTGCAGCATGCAGAACTGCATCATTATCTTAGGTTCTCTTTGACTAAGGACTGACCACTTCTGGCAGCTCCCCCAGTTTCATGCCACTACCCAGATATTTACATGGTTTAGTGCTTTATGTACTTACAGTTTCAGACTGGAAAGACTACAGTTTGTGAGGCTAGGTAGTGCCAAGGCTAGAAGGCTTCCCCAATTAATAACAACCCTGTTGCTATCACCAGTGAGCCCTTCCAGGCTGTGTGTGATTTCCCTTGTTGTTATTTCCCCTTT
The DNA here is from genome assembly GCA_036873685.1 of Agapornis canus. Classification (NCBI taxonomy): domain Eukaryota; kingdom Metazoa; phylum Chordata; class Aves; order Psittaciformes; family Psittacidae; genus Agapornis; species Agapornis canus. The sequence continues at coordinate 21,109 of JBAFWW010058896.1, read as the reverse complement.
CCCTCCTCTAAAGGCATTGTTTAACTCTTTGCAAAAAAATACTGAATAGGTGAACTTGGGTGACATAAAAGCAATTTCCCTGCACTCACCTTTATGCTCTGGTCAGCTAGGATTTCCTTATGTCACCAAAGAGAAAGTCAGAGAACGTGCTCCTAAAGCCAGCATTTTATTTACCCAGCAGCCTAGTAGACTGTGCCCCTCTTAGCACATCTAGCTCACTAACAGCACGGTGGTTGCTCCCCATCAGCTTTTACAAAAAAGTATTTATTGACAGGTCAGAAAGCAAAAATGTCAGATTGTATGTACTGGAACAACTGTAACCGTAATCCTTTACTAAACTCTTTTACTAAATCTATCCCAGAAGTGTCCTTAAGTTTCTGCAGTGTGATTAAGATGAGGATGACAGTAAATTATGATTTTTATTTCAGAATTTGGCTAAAATAAGGAAGCTACCTTGCCCTTTTTGATTTCTATATTATCTTCTTTATGATCTTTGCACTGCTTCCCTTGTTTGTGTTTCCAGATTCAGGGTAACCAGATCTTCCTTACGGACACAAGAAGTCCCTCCTTATACAGCAGGTACAACGAAATAAGGGCTCTTGTTTCAGCCCAGTTATCTAATATCTGAGGCTTTAGGCTAGACAAAATTAGAACACGAATAAGTACTCTGAACTCAACACTATTATTTAGGTGCAAAACAGGAGGGGAATCAAGTCAGAGATAACTGGAAACTGAATGTGGCAAGACAATGAGGACCCTGAGCTCAGCCCTTCAAAGGGGTTAGGCACTGCCTCAAATTTAGCAGAAGTTCCAATGACTTTCAGCATGTAAATAGAAATATCATCACTTTTAATCCCCAGAAAGAATCACATTTAAATATCAAGAAGTTATACTATATTATTTAGAAAGACCAAGTTCTCCTTGTATCTCTGCAAGTCAACTGCTTTTATGCAAGTTCAGATTACTACTTAGTATGAAAAGCTCAGGCTAGAGATGAGACAGGAGATGTGTAAGATGTGTCACAAAAAACAAGCTGGAATTAATGGATGGGTCTCATCAATCTCAGCTTGTACTTGTGATGAAGACAGTGCAAAGTGAATATACACCTGAAATAAGAAAGGGAATGTCAAAAACATGACAGTTATAAATCCAAGGTCAACAGTAGCCTTCAAAGAGTTTTCTTAAGCAGTTGTGATGGATTCCCAATTTGCTGAAAGTTTTACGTAAGACAGCTTGACACTTTATTGCCACAAGTTTCACAGCATAAAAATTTCAAGGCTTTCAGCTAACAGCAGATCTGAAGGAGATTATAGAACCTTGACCTCATTTTTGGTACCTAAGTTAGGTAAGCCATGAAGGGGTTCCCAAGTCAGAAGTCCTAAATTTTGCCAAGCAATGGCACTTGTTTCCTTATTTTGACTACTTATAAACAACGGCTTAGTCTAAGCCAAGGTCCACAAAAATTTTGACAAATACTGCCATAGACTTTTAGATAAAACCCACAATGTCCTTTTCATCTTGAAGGCTATGCAAGCATTGCACACATTCATACTACACTGTTGAAGTTCAGCAGCTTTCAAACTGATACAGAGCAACTATTTAACAATTTTGAACAAACCCACAGAACTCTCTGGAAGAAATGTCTACTTTAAAACAGCATTCCCAGGCTTATCTTGGGAAGGTACAATGTAAGCTCTTTCACTTTTTAACGACATACATTTTGCCTTAAATCTCCCCATAGTCCCTCTGAGAATGGAACTTTATGTGACCTATTTTTGAAATTATTTTAAAGTTAATCCCTGAACAAGCTTTACTTTTTCTCCCACAGTGCTCTCAGTGAATCCCAAAGTCTCTGAAGTGCAGGTAAGATCTCCAGCCTTCAGGGAATAACACAGCAGTTCAGGACAAGCTTTCCAGGAAAGACAGCACCTTAATTCTACTGGCATGCAACAACATGTTTGCTTCAGTTGCTATGTCTTCCCAGTTTCATCTTCCTATCCCAGATCTTCCATCATTACCTCTACACTAACACTGCAGCTCCATAGTTGCAGTACAGGGCAACCGCACCCTGTATTTTACTCTGCCCGCTGGCTTTCTAGTCAGATAAATTCAGATCTATCTATTCAGATAAAGTAAGTGGTTTATAATTTCTTTGCTGGTCTAACTATGTCTATTCATTTGTAGCTCTTCTACAGTAGATCATTCATACCAAATCAGAGAGCTGATGTTAGATAACAAAGCAGATAGACAGCAGATGTACTTATATAAGGGATTCCTTCCAATCTATCTCCTTCATGTCTTGATCAAAATGAGAAATTTCTTCAGCTTATATGGGGAATTAAACCAGGAAAGTAAAAATATAAACAAATAGTAATTCTAAAGAATCACCAAACCAGAGAATTTACACTTGCGCTGTGGCTCACATTGGCATCAATTATAAAACAGCAAATCCAAGAACTGCAAAAAATTTCATGGTCTCATTTCTAGCATAGATGCTAGGTTTTAAATCTAGTCTGAAGGTAATTTTCATGAGCAACCCACCTCCCACTTCAGCTGAAGGAGCACAACTTTTGGTGCAGTCTGTTTTCCTGAATACCTCCTAGGGGACCTAATCCTTCACTGCCTTGCCTAGATATCGATACTTTTGCATGAAAGGCATAATGTGCTATATAGCTCTTGTTGTAGCACTCACTCCCACTTGCCTCTCCTGCTGAGCAGGTGTAAATGAGCAAAGAAGCTGCAAGGCTGCAGAGTATAAGTCCTTGCAGCTGCACTTCCATTACCAAACCTTTCTTATTGGAAACATAGAATCTAAAATCTTAGCAGAGAAGATATCGTTATTAAAGACATTGGAATTATTTTCTTTTTTTGTGAAAGTTGCATAAATGCAAAGGACCCTTATATATTTTGAATATTATTTTACATTTGGTGAAATTCTGGAAATAATAGCTACACCTTTGAAAGAAAACAATATTATTAGCTTTAACAAGCTCTGTCAGATGTTTGTTTTCTTCAAAACATAGAATTTTTGGGTAATGTATGTGTGTGGAGAAGTATCACTTTGCCGTTTGACGTCTCTCTTGAGTGAATTTGATCCTCATCCCAACCACTGTGTCTCCCACAACTTCTTTCTTCTTGAATCTCATAAATAAGCTCTGTAGTGATCTTGGGAACAGGTTTGCTAGGTAATGGCAGTCTCAGGCAGCAGGGGGGGCTCACACATAGGGTTACTTTCTTGGCTTTGAATATTTTCATGTACATTTTCACTCTTATGATAATGGCAGAACAAAGAATTTCCATTGCAGTACTAAACTTTGGAACCAAAATTTTCTGATCATTTTCTTTGGAATTTCTGCACATGAATGCTTTTGATGATAATTTATATCTATTTCTTGCATCAAGACATTCATCAGTAAATCTCAAAGTACTTTAGAAAGGAGATCAATGTCATTATCATCATTTTGAAATTAGCTTACCAAGAGATTATTATTTCTGGTACAACGTGATTGCTATATAAAAGCAGTATGAGTGCAATGGCATTTGCCTTTGTGCCATAAGCTTAATACTGCTATCTAAAGATTTCTTTCGCCAAATCAGTCTTTTCTGCTTTCTTGAAAAACCCATACAAAACCACAAAGGAAGGGCTAAAAAAAATGAGTCTTTTTGATTAAATTAAGAAATTGAAGTGAACATTATTATATATTTTACTTAATTTTAAACATATGATTTCAGAAAGACTGACATACAGAAAAATCCAGACACAAATGCTCTAGATTTTAGAAAGCTTTCCTTCTTGCATGCTTGCTGGGCTATATGCCCTGTCCTCCAAAGAAAGGGCTTCCTTTATATTTTGTGCAAACACTGGCCTGATCTAGAATAACACTGTGCTTGCTCTCTCTTAACAAAGAGCTAACAAAGGCCTTCAGAGAATTTCATGCTAAAATGGCATACTGAGAATTGTTTACTGTTACCCATTTTGCTGCAATGCATCCTTGACAGGGGTTAAATGTTGCCCTTACAATGCAATGCAGAACTCAGGCAAGCCATGATAACTCCTTGCAAGGGAGGGAAGATGGAAAGAAAACACTGTGAATAAGTAGCAGCACCCAAAGTATTTCTGAGGAGTGTGCTCTTTCATGAACACCTTTAGTACAGCACAGGTCTAAATTAGATTATTGTGTATTTCTGAAGTGCATAAGAAAAAACATTATTTAGTCTGAGAAACAGAACCTGGTAATGGTTAGCCAGGAAAAATATTTGCTCTGCCAAAAGAAAAAACATGGACAAATGTGCGTCTTGAAACAAAATTAGAGATTTATGTCTTAAATAGAATTGAAAGATGTGGGGTTTAATACCTTGACTCTTTCTACCATTCAGGCATCAGCCTCAAGACAAAAAGCACATAAAGGAAAAGAAAGTTCTGTAACCTTTTCAATATTCTTCATTAGACTCCACCATCCACAGCTCCTAGAGTGAACTGCATCATCAAATCAATTGCACCAAAGCCTCCTCTGATTTATGAAAGGCCTCACCATGGAATTTTCATATACTAGTTATTTAAGTACTGAAAAGTCTTCCCTATAGATCCTCAAGCAATTATACACTGAGAAAGCTCATGCAGAGCGGATTTCCAGCACAGGGAGGCCACTGCAGGAACAAAAACCTTTTACAGCTGAAATCAGGCATGTATTACAGATTTGTGTTTTTATAGGGCTTGCATTAAGAGCTGAGCCCTGAGACTAGCAAAAAATGAGAGCAAGAGGACTTTCCCAGTCATAAATCTGAGGATATATAAAGGTATTTCCAGGACCATCACTGGTGAAAGCTGGGTAGAGGTTTTCCCTTTCCAACTGCCTGATTAAGTAATCTTTTTGGTGGCCTGTGATGGCACATGTATAAACATATGCATACCGTAGGTGTTACAAATAGCATCACTTCTCTACACTCATTCAGTTTGGGAATTTTATTCTTTTTTTTAATGATCTCATCACCTTTATCTTCTCACTTCCCATCAGCACAGTAAAGGAGAACAGCCAAGTTGCTGCTTGCAGGAGTAGCATCTGCTGCACTCCTGCTTCTGGGCACCAGATTTGCATAGGAAGTTCCCAGCCTCCACAGCCATGGACCAACCATGTCATGATGGTCTGGGTAAAAAGAATGCTCAGAGTTTTTCTTTGAAACCTGTCCTTCAAACATACCATAAATGGGACTTTTAAATGCATTTTGCAGGAGAAATGTTATCTTGGTGTCTTGATTATTTCCAGCTATGTAAATAATTCCCACTCTGCCATATAGTAAAACCAGCAAAAGCAGCATCAACACCCTCCTCTTTCACCCACTGGAAACTATTTTGCTCCTTTTCTCCTCCCTGTCCAAAGTCTCTCTAAAAAATTAACTGGATAAGTGAATCAGCCTTTGCCCCTTTACAAAATGGAACAAGACCACGTTTATATGCTTTATACTCTTTTAAAATGATTCGTATACACTTTATAAACATTTATACATATTTATACTCTTTTAGGAGGGAGGACAAACAGAACTTTGCAGAACCTTTGCACCAAACTTAAGCTAACTTAACTCCTCTGCTCAACTTTAATCAATTCAGTTGGTAGGCTGCATATTCACTGATATATTTGGAAGATAGCTGAGGATCGTAGCTCCCAAAGAGGTATAGCTCCCCACAATAGAAACAGCTAAATTCATCTACTCTGCTTCAGTTAGCTGCTGGATATTGAGAAGTAGCTACACATAATGAGGTTATACAGAAGTATAATTTAAAACATGTTAAACCTCTACCAAATATGCAACTACAATTTCAATATAGAAGAATGAGCCATTGCAACTCTGTGTTGCACCTTGTATAAGCATAGTCACAAGGTATTATGAAGGCACTGGTTTAATTCTTACCCGTAATGCTTGTATGCAATATTATATTAATTAGGTTACAAATTCATCGATATCCCAGGAGCTACAGATACTTTTGCTGGGTTTCCTGTATTTCTTTTTTTTTTTCTTCAAGTAATTAAAGATCACAGACTGCATTTTGGTGGGTTTTAAAATAGCTCTTTGTTAAAGTCACTCAGCTCCTGCATCCTAACCATTATCCAATGACATCCTAACCTGGACCCTGTTAGTTTGGAATGCATACCGTGATGCACAATGGGGGATTAGGATGAGCATGAGGTGCTGAACATAAAGTTAAAAGGTCTAAAACTACCTGAATGTGGACTTAATATGACAACCTTGAGCCATGGCCTGCCCAAGAACAAGAACTAGCATGCAGCTAATTTGAGTGTAGTTAGCAGAATACCTTATATTTTGAAACACTTGTTGAACCTAACAAAATAATTTTAATTAGATTGTTTGGTCAAAAGTTAGAGTAAGGCAGAATGAACACAAACCTTTCCTGTAAACTGAAAGGAGCAGGTATTCTGTAATGGTCAAACACATGAATTTGTTGTCCTAATGCAACTTGTGCTTATACACACCAATGTCCTCTGCTTGATCACCTGGCAGATGGTCTGAATGCTTATAATCATATCACCCTTTGCAAGCTGAAAACTGATGTAGGACTGAAACCCTAACTCCACTTAGGATCTTTGCCATTAACCCTAATTCTAATTGCTTGATGGAATAGTTCGCTGGTTACTATATCTTTACTATTTTTAAAATATAAAGGCAGCAGAGCTGAGCTTTGGGTTCGTCTAATAGAATAAAATATGGCATCAGGTCAAAAAGAGTTCGCTCTCAAAAGTGAATGATGTTTCTGATTTGTCATTGATCGAAGTGCAATTTATGTTCCTTGGGGAAATAAGAATGACAGTATTTTCCAACTCCAACCCTTTTCTTCTGAGCAACTTTTAAACTTGAAATTACAATCAGATTTGGAATGGGTGTACAGACTTTCCTACAACTGCTATTCTTACAGTGCTAATGACTTATACTCTTGTATCAGATCACACTGAACGACTGTGCCACGAGACTCCCTGTATCCCAAGGGATGCTGTAGCTCTTCAGCAGCACATATATTACCTGATGTCAGACAGCACTGTCTCCAGCAGCATCAGCAGCATCCATCAGCTGCCATGAGCTAGGAAAGAAAGCAGCTGTTTCCAAATCTTTTTGTTATACAGTCAAGCGAACCTCCCTTCCTCTCCCCTGGGATATATTATAAATATTATGAATTTGTACTATTAATACTGTATGAGCATTAGAATATTTATTGTAAGTGTGGGGCCTTAACATTTGTACAACTCAAGTGTGTCTAGGGAGTCTCTCACTAAGCACTGAAATGCAACTGCTTCTAGATAAGTGTAAATATCACAGGACAAGACTGCACAACAGTTGGAGACAGAAAGTAAAAAATGTCGTATTATCCTACAGGGCTGATGCTGGGAAGTGTGCAGATGCATGACAGGCAGCCAAGTGTGAATTTTGACAGGGCATTAGGCAGCAAGTCTAGTAAAAGTGTAATAAGACTGTTAACGAACAAGAGATCAATAGCCTTTTAATTTCTTCACCTGAAGTACTGCACAATGCTCCCTGCAACATGAGGTTTTCCGGGGAAGGATGTCAACTACAAACTAATCAAAGGTACTTTCTGCAGCAGTGGTGTGCCTCACAAATCGCCCCTTAAGAAACTGTTTCTGATTTACTAGTGAATCAAATTGCACTTGCAATCCAATGTGGGATTGCTGTAATAGGAGAAAGCAACAAGGGAGGACACCTACTGATATATTACGTTTCTATTTTATTAGCAGGAACCATGTTAAAGCCAATTAAATTTCATAGAACAGAGAGCAGTTGTGCTCTTCTGGTGATTCCTGTGAAGGTTTAAAGCTAAAACTGAAAGTCTCCCACAGAAACTGTTAATTATAATTGCTCTTAATAAAGACAGAGAACAAATGAAACCAGATTTTGAAACTATTGCTGCTGATTTAGCAGGCCTTTTAATACAGCTTTGTCTGTAAAACCTGATCTCAAAACTCACTCTAATATTTTAGCAATACCAAAACTTGTTCATCACAAGCAAGGTTATTTTTTTGATTTTCAGTGCACAGGAATACATGACATATTTATTTAGCTACAAAATTTCTGTCAAAACCTGGTATTTCATATCTCCAGCTAACTCATGCATTAAGGGGCAGGCAATGGCCTTTGAAACGTGTTTTTCTCACTTTGATGTACAGGCTGTTCTGCTGGACCTTTCTGAAACAGGCACACTTTTGACTGTTCAGTTTTTAGTGTTCAAGAAACTGATCTGAAAGTTTAACCTGAATTGCTATAAGGCTCATTCTTTTAGAAATAACAACCTTTTTTGTTTTTATTTTTAATTACCCCCCACCTCGTTCTAAGGTTTTTTCCCCCAAAACAATAAAACAATTAATTCTCAATTTTTTAAAAGGCATTCTTAAGAATATGTGATCAGGTGTTACTCTAGGAAAGAGCGGCCACCCCTGTAAAGCTGCAAGGGTTTCACTGCTGGCTCAAACTATGCACAGAAGGAAAAGCCAGACTACCCTGTGATATAATCACTAAGTTTTCTGCAGTTACAGCAGGTGCAAAATTCTGCTTTCTGACCTTAGTGAGCCCCAGCTTTTCAGCTTCTGGGAGCTGCCGCCCATCTTCTTACACATACTATGTTATCACTTCAAACAAACTTTACTTTAGTTTCTAGAGTCAATCCAAAAACCCTCCATTCTAAAAATTCTCCAGGAATTTGCATCCACCACCATCCCAGACTCCTGCTCTCCCCATGTTTAATTCTCAGTTTGTTCTGATCATTCAGGATCATTCAGCATTTTTCTGCCATATGACACAAGTTCTATGATACACTGAAGCCTCTCAAGCCAGACCTAAAAACCACAGCAGTGTCCTCTTTGGTTTTTGGCCACCTAGACCTATCCCACTCTACTTTGCCTTGGCTTCCCATCTCTTCTCTCTGCAGAGACTTTTTGATTCCTTCATCTATATTTATAATATAAATTTTAAATATATAGTTATTTTTAAAATTCTGATTATTTCATATTGCTGTGGAAAAGAGGCTCACACTATTAAAAGTGCTCAGGACACCATTCAGATCAAATTTCCACTTCCAGCCTAACGATGTGAATGGAATTGGGCGGAGGTGTAGTTCTCCTTTCTGTTTTGTTTTAATCTTATTTCCCCTGCACAAAATGTTGACACTGTAGTAGTCTGACTCTACTGTGTAGTAGCATGAGCTCCCCAGCTGCCACCTTCTGGGAGAATATGTATAACAACTCACTTTAAAAATGAGTTCTATTTATTCATGCATTTGACACTTTAAAGCTGTGATATATAATTTAATACAAAAATATAAAATCAATAATGATTTAGTTCCAGCTATTAAAGCACCTTTACTTAAGTTGAGCAAAGATCAATTTTCATAACATGCTTATAATCATTTAAACACCAACTGATGCCTGATAAAAAACTCAGAGAAACATTTTGCTGGTTTCTGACTCTGGGAAATCAATGAATTCTGAGAGATAGGGATTCTGCATTCAGTAAAACACAGCCTTTACTCTAGATGCCCCTTCCTCCTTCAACACTGCTGTGTTATAATCATTGTACAAGAAGCACTGGATTAGGACTTCACAAAGAACTATTATACTCCAGCATGTCACACAAAGTTAGTGATTTTCAGTTCCAGAAGCCTTCACAGAGCTATGGTTCTGAAGTTAAATAATGTCAGAAATGCAGGATTAGGTGGATCATGTGAACCTTGCCAATTATGATAGCCAGTGCTATGGAAGTGACAATATAGGTCAGCCTTTTCAAGCACTGCCAAAACTTGATAACTGTAGGCCTTGCACTGCTAAGGATGAATCAATAAATGGAGAAACCCGGACTACTTTCTGGACAAATGGGTTCACTGTTCTTGAAAAAGAAATAATCTGATTACTAAATATGTATACATTCCATTGCACTTGAAAAATCCTAGTGTAATGTTCAGAGTCAGCTCTAGTGTGCACCACCTGGTTCAAAGACAAGGCATAAACCTCTAACTTGTTATATCTGCTGTTCTTAAACTACAGAAGGCCTCTTGCTCTTCTTCCTCAAGTGTTTCTTCTTCTCTACCTTTGCAGTGTAGGTTCCTATTTACAGTCCCTGACCCTTGCTTGCTTCACCCAAAGGCTTCCTGAAGTTTGATGTCAGGGGAAAACAAAATAACCTTCTTCCTTGGGGAGATTAGAACTGAGAGGAAGCCCTCTGGCTTGCAATTCAGCTCTTTTTAGTAAAGTGCACCACACAACACAGATATCCTGCAAACAAATGAACAGGCTAATTGTACCTTCTCCAGAGAGAGACAAAGTTCTGATCCTTTCTTTAGTGCTGTTTCGTGGTGAGCCAATATAACTATTAGTTGCCCAAGAAGCTGCTATTCAGTTTTAGAATAAATGACAGCTAACTGAAGTCAACATCTGAATCAGACATTACGATATACAATTAATCAGACATTCTAATAAAGAGTCTTTAATTTCAGACCAAACTGACAAACCAGGTCAAGGAAGGGCAAACCTTTGCATAAACGAAGTCTTAGCTGGAAACCAGCTTTCCCCTATGGAGAAGTGTAAGCTGCATGAAACGGAACAGCCTATGTTCCTCTTCTCCCAGTGTTTCCTGAAGCTTTACATGCAACTCCCCATACTTTAATTAAAAAATTGGCAAGGCTCCCAATACCCTCAAATCCATGATATTCATCTTTCTCTAGTGAAGTGTCTCTTGATTTACTTTGGGGACTGAAACACGATCATGAGTAGTAATCATTTCTCCATTGCATTTTGTTTTTTATTTTGATCTTATTTAAGATTAGAAACTGGAACACCTTTTTAAACTGAGAATTTCAATAGAGAAATGTCACTCCTGCAGTGATATCTAGTGTTGTAGATGTTTCTTTACATAGACCTGTATTTATAGAGCAAACTTGAATATCTCAGTAATACATAACTGTTCTAAAGAAGCAGCTCAGCAAATTATTTTGTTAGTGCTGACAATTTACAAGTTCTTCATATTAACACATAAAATCGTGTAGGATTGTGTGAAAGCTTTTTTAGGATCTATTCTGTTTACCAGGATAAAAACCCCTCACTTTTATATATTTCCTGTCATCTAGAAGATGTCGAAGTCCCTCACAAACTTAAATTAATATACAAACTAGAGAGACAAAAACTAATTCCTTACTGAAAATCAGTGTTGGTTTAACAACAGGCAATAGTAAATATGAAATCATCTGGTTCAGTCAAAGTTACTTCTGCAAAAGGTAATAAACCACTAATGATAAGAAAAAAAAGATGAGTTTGTTAGGGCACAAGGCAAGCATTTAAGATAGTCTGTTGAAAAATAGGAAATAAATTGAGACATCAATACCAGCAAGAATAAAATAACCCAGTTATTGATGCCTTATCAGAATTTACACCGGATGGAAAATAGATGAGCCATCAACCTTTGTGAGACCTACCCAGAGGCTGTATTCTTCCCCTGAGACTGGGATACCCCACTGCATTCCTATAGTGAGTAGCATTTGGAAGGAGAGTGGCAGCCTTTTAGACCTTTCCAAAGTGAAGACAGCTGTGGTCAGAGAGGGTAAACTGAAGCAAAGCCTGGACTGGCAGAGGGATAGGTCTGTATTTTTCTCCTTCAAAGATCAAAATGGGATTGACCTTTCCTGAGGTTAGGAACAAAGGGCAGCCTAGGATATAGGTATAAATCTGAAACCTTGTTCCTCACAGTCTGCAGGCTCACATGCCCAGAGATTCAAGTTCAAATCTTGCCTGTTCCGTCCTTTCGGAATTATTTCTGACCTATATAATTATTTTCTCTAGATTTAAACAGGCCTGCAGTGTTTATTGTGACTGCATTTAGATTGGGGATTCTTAGGTAGAAGCATCAATTTCACAGAGAGTATTTTTCTATGGAAAGCTAGATATTTTGTGGTAACACATATTTTAAATTTTACCCTAGTGGGAGGATGCAGCTTTAAGGCTTTATTGATTAATAAGATTTGAGGATACAGTATATTAATAAAAATTATCTTTTTTTCCCTGTTTTCGTAAAAATAACTTCAAAGGATGGTACGCAGCTATTCAAAGTTGCTCATGTTTACTTTGGGATTGAAATGAAATATTTGTTTAGAAGTATGTTTTGTTAGCTTTCTGAAGTATGTATTTTATTAGTTTTGTTATTTTCAGCTGTATTCAACAATAACAAAATCAGAGGGTTTTCAATGGTACAAATTTTGAAAAGCAAGAAAAAGCAAACTAAGAAAACTGTGTTTTAAATGTACTAAATTCATTCCAATCACATATTTGATTAATGCCATAATCATTCTTAGAATGTCTACATTTCACTTAAAGTGCACAACAGAGAATTTAAACATTTAAATGCAGAGCCAATATTGTCTTTTCATTTCACTTCCTGAATATCACTATGACATTTTTCACCTCCAAGTAACAAAAATTAACCCAGGAGCAATCCGCTTATAAATAAGCATGAATCTCTGGAAGCACTGAATGGTGAGCTGCTACTACAGGCAGTGGGTATGTTTTCATTCACAACACTAGGGGCCTGACCCAGACCCTTGATGAGTATCGTAATTCCCTATGTACACAAAACAAAACAGAAGAAGAAGAGTTTGTGACTGGAATCAAGCTGTGTCAGAGGTTGTCTTAGGAAACAATATTTTCCAGTTTCTTGTTCTTTTTGGGTGTTTAAGCCACATGTTTCTTTTCTCGTTTCTTTTATTTCCCTCTTGAATTGTATTTCAGACTCAGAAATATTTTGCTTGGTCTATTAAAAAATGAGTTGTCTCTTACCTTTCTACAGCTACAAAACCCACATTTGACCTTCACACTGCATTTCAGTATAGGATTGCTTTATTTTTCACACATAATCTGATTTCATTATACAGGTCAGAATTACTCATAATGAAAAGTCAAACTAATAACAAGAGGCGCCATTGATGCCTTTTGCCCCCTCATTAAAGGGCTACACTTTCGCTTATTATAGATGGAACCAGAACCCACTACACATGCATAGGAATCATCATAGATTTAAGGTTTTTGCCTCCCCCCCTTTTTTTTAATTTTCTCATTGTATTCTTATTTTCTGAATAGAAAGAAATCAAGTTGGTTTATTTAATTTTATTTAGATGGGAAAGACTATCATTAATCTGATTTGATAAGATGTTCCTCTCACAATGCAACAGCAGCAGCACATTTTTAAATGCACAGCTCTGCATGAAAACAGAACACAAATCCCCAGCTCTCCACCCACTGTGCAGTGGAGTCTGTGGGTGACAAAGTGCAGTCAGAAAAGCACATTTGCAGCCTGTAACAAAACGAATGTCATGATGGTAAAAAGCTAAAGAGGAAGCAATTTTTAGAAAGGGTTTAAACCATCATTTATGCTAGTGGGAGGATATGACTGACTTGCTACTTTAAGGCTTTATTGATTAATAAGATTTGAGGATACAATACAGTAAAACAAGTTGGGGCTTGTTGTTTGGCTTTTTTTTTTAAATAAAAATAACTTTGAAAGATAGTATGCAGCTATTCAAAGTTACTCATATTTACTTGGGGATTGAAAAGAAGCTTTTAAGCATCAGGAATCCATTCCAGATGGAATGAATGGTATATTTTGATTTTTATACCTGTTATTGTACTTCTAACACATCTCTTGGCGACAATAAAAGTTCTTATTAGTTTACAGTTGAAATGACTTCCTTATCTGTGGTTGGACATGGCAAAGCTGAAGAGCCAGTGTTCCTAAATGCTACTGTGGGAAATGGGATGCTTAGTGTTTTGGAAATACAAACCAATGCTCCAGATCTGCAACTAACTCCAAGCCTGGAGCCAGCGTACATTGTAAAGTCAATCACATGATGAGAGGTTATGTATTATTTAATATGTATTTGTTTTATTACCTTAAGAAAAAATAATTGTAAATGTGTCTAAATTGTAAATTATTTTCCCATGAAAATGCTGACCTTTATTGGATCCAATCAGTGTGTATCTTTGCCTGAGAGAAGGTTTGATTAGCAAACCTAGGACCTCAGTCTTTAACAAATAGGTCTAGAAGAAAACAAATGAGTAGGTGTGGAATAAAATAGTGTAATTTAATTCTGTAATAGCTGAAGAAACAAGTGTTTTCACAAATGTGTTTAGGAAAAGTTAATTCTATTGTGACTGCCATTGCCCAGGCTAGGCTAGAGAGTTACACTGATGGAAAACTGAAGTAAGAGAAAGCTAAGACCAAAAGAGTTTTTATTTCTTCCAGCTATTTTCCATTTTACTTATTATTTCTTTCATGTCACATACTAGAAAGGATTCTCTTTTCTTTCCCCACAACACTTTCATTAAAAGAGAAATAAAAAACCCCAACAACAACAATAATTCAAAGCTGAGGCAAAAAATAAAGGATGCCAGATTTCAAGAATGAAAGAGTTTTTTCCCTCCTGCCTCCATAAAATGTCCTGGTTAAGAGTTCAAAGCACTTTCTTTCCTTATAGGCTAGGCTGGAATAAAATGCCATGCCCAAGTTTGAAGTACTACAATTTTTAAAGTGCATGTAGAATTCAAACTGGTAACAGTAAGAAAAATTGGCTACCTAAGAAAAAGATATCTTTTTTCCCTGGCATTTACACTTTTGCATTTTAATAAAAATGTGGATCAGAAAACAAACCGCAATAACTAAACTGGATTTTCCAAACTTTAAAGACACTGACCTAGACCTATTATTTTCACCAAGGATGCAGCACATGCAGCTAACCTATGGTCACAAGAATTCTGAGCATTGAATTCATTATGCAGGACAGCATTCCTGTTTGTAAGCAGCCCATTTATTGCTTCAAGTGTTGCATGAGAAACAGAGGCAACCAGAATATCTAAAAAAGTTTGTAGATTCCCCCCTGTATTGATATGAAAATTGAAGAAATAACAAAAAACTTTCAAAGAATAGCTACCGACTTGCAGAATTTTCTTTGTATTAAGCTGAGATGACAAAACCATCATGATAGCTGTCTCCTATACCGCATCACTTGCAAACCCTGATCTTTCTATATAGAAGCTAGTATTTTCTCTGTGAAGTTTAAAGTAGTCTCTTTACACCTCATTAAGGGTCTACACTAATTTTTAAACAATAATATTTACAAATGCCACAAGAAAAGGACTTCTAAATGTGGGAATCTCCAAAGCAGCAAATCTGTAGTAGCGAGGTTGTTTATTGATCTATTGACTTTACATGGGCTATTATTTGTAAAAGCCTCCTATGACCAGCATTCAAATTTCAGTTATTGGTCAGTATTAAGTCCTTAGGGAAACATAATGAACAGCAGAGTTAAATAGAGGTTTTTAAAAGCCTGGGATTTGGGTTATGCACTAATTATGAAGTTTGGATTTGTTTCTGTGTCTGACTGTGAAAACAAAGCCCCATGCAGGCTACATTATTACAATCCCCACCAGCAGTAGAATGAGCAATCCACACATTTGCTGCGATTTTGCAAGTGCTGCATCACTTCACAAAGATCCCTGTCATTTCTCAGAAGATACAAGCACATCCTACAGGAAACCTTTACTGCTGTAATTCAGATTTTTTTCTCCTTTGGAATGTACTAGAGCCTTATGTATTGCTATATACAGACATGCTTTAGGTGACAAGATACATTCAAGTCTGGTTACTGATTGCACTCCCACTCCCATTGTCATTTCCATAAACAGCTGACCTGCAATATATGTATGCTTACAAAGGCACAGCCTGATGTTTTAAAAATACAAAATCTAAACTGTATCATCACTTTTCCCCTTATGCAACTGTTTCCTATCAAATCAGGTAAAAGCTTTTGTTTTGATGGTACTCAGTGGTGTCTGGAAAGATGGTCTTTAAGACTGTCTTGGAAAAGAAAAACCACAACCTCCCAAACAATCTTTCATAGCCTCATCCCCATTACCCTTATTCCCCACTAACTTGGGGATCATTGATTCAAAATCATTTATAGATTCAAAAAGAATCATTTGCACTGTAAATGCTGGTGAGCAGCCCAGTTTATAGGACTGCTCTTGTTAATTTTTTTCATAACCTCTCTAACTTGTGGGGTTTGTTTCACTCCTTTGGATATTTTGGCTGTGATGCTGCTAGCTGTCTGTTAATACATTAAGTAAATTACTGCTGTGCATTAAAGAAATGAAATTTGACTATTTTAATGCTAAAATAACTAGCAGATTCTGTTTATTCTATAGCCGATTAGAAATCTGCCTTTGCACTGAAGCAGTATTTACAGGGTATTCACATAGCAGACACACAGTGTAATCTTCTTTCTCTGCAGCTGACAGCACACAGAGATGTTCAATGTAAAACTCAATGATGTACAAAGAATTTGACTGCTATGAGATAACTGGTCCTTTTCTTAAACCTCTCCTGATGGATTGTGGGAGGCAGACAAAATAAGGATCTGCTACCAGGCTGATAAGTCATTTCTGTTCTCAAAAATAGGAAAGCAGGGCCATATTAAAGGTGAAACCATTTACAAAGATATCCCTGTGGAGAAGGAGATGGACAAAAGTCTGTATGTGATGTTTGAGCACCCATTAAAAGAAGCAGGAACAAAAAACCAACAGAACAAAATACGCCTTTTGCATATGCCTTTTAATTCTGAGACAAACTTTTGAAGAATGCTAGCCAACAAATTCCAGCATAAGGAACAGAAATTAGGCTAAGCACTTAAATCACCCACTTGCTTTTCAGAGGGTATTTGAAACTGAAACACAAAATGTAATTTCCTACCTTTAGGCATCAAATAATGAAACTGCTGACAAAATTAGTGTCTCTCAGCAGCCATGAGTTCGAGGAAGCTCAAAGACTTAGACCAAATCATCATACACAGGTAAGACTTCTTCTGCTCCCTCCCTCCCTTCCTCGCCCATGTTTCTATATGATGACATACTTGTTGCAAACTTCTAAGCATGATGCAATCAACACAAAACATTGTCTTAGGGACAGCCATGGCTGACATCTAGTGAATCTGATGGAAAGGTTCACCTTTACTTCCATGGCTACCACCCCAATCATAATCCTTTATTTTTGTAAAGTATGGTACAAAGCTATAAATTCTGGCCTTTAGATAAATTTGTAACACTGGCATGTGCTCATCTCTCTAGGATTTAAGAGCACTAATGAGATGCTGTCTTCCCAGAAGACTTTTTATGTATGTATTTACACACGTGTATGCACACTTGCAAGCACATGTGTATAGGAAAGCCCTAGTACACATGACAAGGTATTACCTTGAAATAGTCCTTGATTAAAACCATTTAATTCACTGAAAAAGTGCTTGCAATGCTTATTTCAACACAAGAAACCAGAGATATAACAGGAACTTGATGGTGGGTGTGCTGTTTGGAGAACTGCCTCTAGGAATTACTGAAAACTTCCTGAACCTCATTTCTGTATTCCCACAGAGGGATAGAGATCTTGAAAGTGATGTAACAAACAATCACAGCCCTCTTTCTAAATAAGATATTGGGTTTCTTCAGCTAAAAAGGTAATGATATTTTCTATTTTGTTGTCTTGACTTCTTGGTTCCTTTACTGCTCTGACTAGTTGGTAGCATGTAGAAAGAGTCCTCTAAAAACTTATTTTCTGATGTAAATCTTATTAAAATGCACAGATATTATTTCTCTGGCTTGGATTTTTGTAGAAGCCTGTTCTGACAAAAGCTATATATTTTAGATCTAACAAACATTTTTTTTTTCAGGTACTCTGATTAAAAAGGACAAACTTCCTCAACACATTTTCTTCTCCACAGGAGAAAGTGTTTGTTTCACTTTCAGACTTCACTTGAAGCATCAGACATCAAACCTTTGCCCTTGAAATTACAGGCTGCACAGTTTCTGAAGGACGTGCAGGATTTTTATTTGCATGTTTTCAGTTTCCAGTACTTTGCTACAGCTGAAATGACTATTGTGGAGAGAAAAAACAAGCCTGAATAAAGAGAGCTGAAGCAACTGAGATCTGAGAAGACCAATATTAGACATTTAAAACCATTCACCTTATTGATTAAAATAAATCTGGTGAGTGCCATCCCATATTTATTTTTGAAATGCTTTAGATAGTCCTTTTCAATTTTAATTTCTGAATTCTTAATGTCATCTATACCTTTAAGTTAACTTGCATGCAAGTGAAAGAAACCCAACCCTTTCTGTGAAATGGATCACAAAGTAAAATAACCCAAAAACCTCTTTCCTTTGCCTTTCATAAAGAAGGACAGTCCCCATGGACTGACTTGCCCTGTTGGAAGGACAAAATGACACTATTGGGTGATACTTGGGTACTGGGTGATACCCAGAAACCAGGGCAGCTTCTCAGAAACGCCAGGTTTGGGAGTCAGTTCTGCTTTCTGTTGCCTACCCTGACTGAAATGCTACACACTCAGAAGAAATGTTTTAAATATAAAGATTACAGTGACAAGCACTGAAAAACTAGGAAATACCAGACTCCATCTAGCTCATGAATATGTATTTTGCTACTGCCATTAATTACATGATCACAAACCACTTTTTCACAAAGTTCTTAACTGGTTCTCCCTGAATAATGAGCAATTGCTGACTATTTTTAATTCACTACGTAGTTTTTGCTCTAAGCATTGGGAATGAAGTGAGAGAAGGTAACCTGCACTGTTGTGCTGGTTTTGGCTGCAGTAGAGTTAATTTTCTTCACAGTAGCTAGTAGGGGGCTATTGTCTGGATTTGTGCTGAAAACAGTGTTGATAACACAGGGGTGTTTTCATTACTGCCGAGCAGTGCCAACACAGAGTCAATAACTTTTCTGCCTAACAAAGACAAGGGCAAAGTCCTGTGACTGGGGCAAAATAACCAAAGAGCCCATCACAAGCTAGAATCTGTGTGTCTGGGGAGCAGCCTTTCTGAAGGGGACATGGAGGTCCTGGGGGACAAAGCTGGGTCCTGGGTAACCAATGCTGCTTACTTGCTGCAGCAGGAAAGGTGAATCAGATCCTGGACTGCATCTGCAGGGGCATTACTAACAGAGATAGAGATGTGATCATCCCACTCTAGTCAGTGCTTAACAGGCTGCACATGGAACTATTCTAGGATTCTATGAGTCTATGATACTATGTCCAGTTCTGTTTCTCACAATTTAAGAAAGACACAGGCAGACTGGAGATGGTCCAAAGGAGTGCCACAAAGATGACCAAAGGGTTAGAGGACCTGTCCAATGGAGGAAAGACTGAAGGAGATAGGTCATTTTTCCCTCAAGAAGGGAAGGCTCAGGGTGAATCTCATCACACTGTATTCCAGTACTTAAAGAGTGGCTACAAAGAGGCCAGAGGATCTCTTTTCATAAGGGGCCACATGGAGAAGACAAGTTTCAATGGATACAAGTTGCACAGGAAAGGGTTTCATAAGAAAGAATTTTTTTTTATAGTAAGAACAATCATCCACTGGAAGAACTCCCCAAGGATATTGCAAAGTGCCCATTGCTGAAGGTTTTCCATACACAATTGGACAGGGTGCCAGATAATCTCGTCTAGGCTTCCGTACCTGTGAAAGGTTGGAACAGATCTTTCAAGGCTCTTTCCACCCTGGGCTGTTCTATGATTCTATGATCACCCAAATAGATTCACTAATCTTTGATGAAATTCAGAAAAATTCTTTGTAGGGAAGAAGTTCAGTTTGAAGAAGTTAGGGATTGATTGTTTATAGAAAAATGCAAAGATGATCTTATTCTGGGAGTTTTAGGCAACCATAATGGTAGATCGTGCTTTCATTTCTTCCTATGCATGAAATATCATGAATCTTTTGTTTTTATTTATTCTTACAATTAAATCCAAGTGGTACAATACAGGCAAAAACCTATACAGAAGCAATTAGATGAAATTAATTTGGGGAAAAAAACAATCAATGGATCTATTTTAACCTGGAATGCTAAAACTTTTCAAATGGAAACATACTGCTCTCCAATGCTCAATCAACACAGAAAGGGTTTTAATGGGGAGAGATAATTGTATAAAAATAATTCAAAAGTAAAAGATAAAATTGAAATAGCTTCAAACTAGTAAATACAGATTGCCTGATTTTGAAGGCTTAGAGCTGTCTTTATGAATACAAAACAATTATCCGTATATAATTGAAATTATTATTGTTGTACTAAGCATAAGCTACTGATTGTGCTAATGCCTCACTGGCCCAGTTAGTTAGGGTAAAATACTACTCCTATTAAAGTGGTTAGAAAAGTACAGACTTTATTTCAGCCTTGCTGAATTTCTAAAGAAAATTTAGGAGTAGGCTTGATTTGCAGTGAAGATGCCATTAGTAAGAAAGAAGATAGAGCCCTAAATTGCTTTAACTCTTTTCACTGTTCAATTCTCTGCTATATCACACACAAAATAGCAGAGGTGAGCTGGAAAGTCTTTCTTGCCTTGTGAAAAAATAAAGAATTTCAAAAATTGAATGGATTCATTGGATCAAACACAACAATATGAATTTTGTCTTATAGCAAATTTTAGTAAGTTATTTGGATAACGATAAACATTTTAGTTAAATGATTTACAGTGATTCATTGCCATCTTTGTGATTTTTATATTCTAAAATATTCTTCTCTTAAAAATTTCAAAATTTTTAAAAAAAGGTAGTGCAGTTGTGAGACATGCCTAAGTATGCAGCTCAACATCTTATAGCTGATCTAAAATAACCCCAAAACTTGAATGCAAATAGTTCTTTGAAACAGAATATCTTCCATTATAAGATCTTGATGATCTTATAGGTCCCTTTCAACCTAGTGATTCTGTGATTCTGTGATTCTTTTAAAGATATCTTTTAAGACAATTTAGTAGGAAAATTTTTTACTAGCCCCTTAAAATGTACCACATGTGATGCTTACACCTAAGTATTAATTCTAGGTTTCCACTGAGCTTGGAAAGTAAATTTCTGACTTTTATGACTGCATTTAACTCTAATTATCTTTCATTTCACGTAGAATATACAGAATTGCCTGGCTGGGACCTCAGCTTGCTTCCCAACATAGAATCACAGAATCACAGAATAGTTAGGGTTGGAAAGGACCTTAAGATCATCTA
>JBAFWW010058894.1:0-10857 GCA_036873685.1 Agapornis canus | reverse complement strand
TTATGTACATAACTGTGATATATACCAGGTAGGAGTAAAATTAATGCCTGAAAATAAATGAACCTCACTCCTATAGACTTGAAGAAAATTACTTCAAAAGGGGCTTGTAGCAGAAAGCTCCATGCTGCCGGTCATTAAAAATGAACTTCAAAGGACTCATAGATGCTGTATATAAATGAATATTACTCTATAGAATTATTTGATCCATATTCCACAGAGGACAAATATAGGACGTGAATAAGTCATTGCCAATCTTAAGATTTCACTTCACTGCATTCATAGCTGCAATACACCTGCTTCTTACCTACTTATGCATCATTTATGTGTTATTTATTTCAGTCACTTTGGGGAGTTATAGCTTTATTACTGCATTCTTATTCTACCTCTGAGAAATATGATGTGTTTTAATTTGAGAGAAAGTCTATTAATGTATAGTTTTTATTTTGTGCTCCACACCTTTGTTAGTCACAGTAATGAATTATCCACTGAAGCAGAAAATAAAGCAATCTGGATTTGGTTTATAACAAATAGTATCAGATTATGCCCAGAGGCCACAGTAGAAAGAGTTTGTTCAATAATAAGGTCGGTTCATTAAACATTAGAGTATTGTGTTCTCTCCCAGGGTTGCATGTTGATTTCATATAGAGTAATAGTTTTTGTTTCTGTAAGTACATGTTCCTGTAAAATGTGGGATTAGCGTTTTATATACAACCATCAATACTCACATGAGGGAAAAATACTGCTGCCCTAAAAAGTTAATCTGTGCAACTGTATACCTATGAATTACTAAATGACATATTCTGAATTCCAGAGGAGGAAAGGAGTAGGAGAAAAGATTGGTGTTGTTTATATCTGCCATGTGACAGATGGAGCATCAGCTAATGCAGACAGTTAGCAGAATTTACACCATCATTTTTACTCCCTTTTCAGGTTGCATATCTTAAAAGTGTGATGGTAAACAGTTCTCTAATTTTGAAACCAGGCTTCAGCTGGACATTTTTATATCACTTTATTATTTACATTTCATATTTTTTTAACGTGCTTTCAAACAAATTATTTTCACTGCATATGCATGGATAACTAGCAGCACATTCAGTTCCCTTGAATTAATCTGAGCCAACTAAGAGCTATTTTCTGAGAGGTGCCAGGCTTCATATACGGGCTAACTGTAGAAGGAGCTGAAATCCACTGTTCCATAGTTAGATCATTGCTGATTAGCTTTAAAAATCGAATGTTCTTCTCGACCTTTATTGGATAGTATTTCACACAACTAGCTTCCACTTCTTCTGCTGGTCTGCCCCATACTTGTCTGACAACTTTTTCCTGTGAAGGAACTGTTTCCATGATGCTTTTTGCAAAGTGATTTGGAAGAAGTATACAGTATATTTTAAATGTTATATTTGCTGAATCATAGTTACAGCTATGTCACAAAAACCTTTTACAATGACTGTACTAAATGAATGAGGCTCATAACAGCTTGCATACTACAGTATTTAGAAAAGAAAAATATACTAATATATTGGTGGTGACTAAAGACAGTCAAAGTTCTAAAGCAATAGAACTGTTAACTTCAAACTTTGTTAGAATTCAGAATTTTTAAAAAAGGTCTGTAAAATTCTGTTTTAGAATTACCAGTCCATATGTTGTTTTAAAACCAAGCCATATAACCCATTTAAGGTATCCTAGAGCATCTGCTACCTCCTTCCCCAGCAGCAACAAGCTAGAAATCCCCCTTTCATCACCTAAGCTCAGTTTCTGAAGTACTGTAGGCTCAGGGTAGCAGAAGTAGAAACAGAGTTCTACATTCAGTATGTTTCCAGCCATCAGTGGTTGCTTCCACCTTGGCAGGTTGGTGGGAGTGTGATATAAACAATCTGCCAGGCCTCCCCATAGTTGTACTTCAGACATTGTTCTTTATACCAAAGAGGATTTAACCACTTGGCTCGCTTAATTGCAGCATCTTTCACACTTGTGAACAACCTGGGCAATAGTGTCCACCGTTAAGTCCACTTCTCTATCATGCCTTGAGCCCATCTATATGTTGCATCTCTGCCCGGATGGCCTGAGATGTCATGGGCCCACTGGGATAAAAGTAATTCACCTTTAAGTTGTCAGTCTAAGTCCATCTGAACCACTTCAATCTTAGCAGCTCTGTCCACTTGCTGGTTGTTCTGGTGTTCCTCAGTGGCCCGAATCTTGGGTACATGGGCATCCACATGATGTATCTTCACCACCAGGTTCTGCATCCAGGCAGTGATATCTTGCCACAGTGCAACAGCCCAGATGGGTTTACCTCTGCGTTGCCAGTTGCTCTCCTTCCACTGCTGCAACCACCGCCACAGGGCATTTGCCACCATCCATGAGTCAGTGTAGAGGTAGAGTACTGGCCACTTTTCTCATTCAGCAGTGTCCAGGGCCAGCTGGATGGCTTTCACCTCGGCAAACTGACTCAATTCACCCTCTCCTTCAGCAGTTTCTGCAACTTGTCACTGAGAACTCAATGTAGCTGCCTTCCATCTCTGATGCTTTCCCACAATGTAGCAGGACCCATTAGTAAACAAGGTATATTGCTTTTCACTTTCTGAGAGTTTATTATATGGTGCGGCCTCTTCAGCACTCAGTACCTCCTCCTCTGGTGACATTCCAAAATCTTTGCCCTCTGGACAGTCCATGATGACTGCTAAAATTCTTGGATAGCTAGGATTTCCTGTTTGAGCTTGCTAAAAACGTTGGTGTGTTTCAGCACTGTTCTCAGTCTAAAGTTGAAAGCACAGAACTGCACCACCTACTAAGAAGGAGAAAAATGACTGTTAACAGCTGAACCCAGGTCAATGAAACAGACTCTCAATTTCTCTGAATAACCTCAGAGCTGTCTCTTTACTAAATCTGCTCTGAATGAGCCACTCCTGAACACTGGTAATTGTAATTCCAGATAATATTCCAGATGAAATCTTGTCAGTGCTTTCCACAGTAGTATTAATACTTTATATTTCTTAAAATTTTATATTCTATGAACAGATTCTGGTTTTAGAGTGCCTTGCTTCTGTTTTATGCTTCAAGAAATTTATCCTTTGGTTAGGATTGGCAGAGGACTGTTTCCTTGCTCTAAACTGATGTTTTGCCAAGAAACTTCAGAAGTTTTTATCAGACATGGGTTGCATTTATTTTTCCCTAAAATAAATCCCTTTTATAAAAAAATTAAATAAATAAAAGGAACACTTCAGTTTTAAGAAAAAAATCATTTTCTATTCAAATAATAGATGCAACAAAAAAATGATACTAAGTGATAAGCTTCAGACATAGTAAATAGAACACTAATGAAAGGGTAAAATAAATGTTCATAAATAGTGGTTGAAGAGTGTAGACTCAGGAATGGTGAGCTTTGGAGATCATTTCTGCAGCTTATAACAGCTTGGTAGTTACATAAGATGCACAGAATCTTTGGCAAAACAGGTTTTTTACCATAGTCCATCAAGCAGGCAGAATGCAGATGTGGAGATTAGCTATTCTAATCAGGAAGTGCTTGCTGCTGGGGTGGGTCCACCTACTATATTAGAATAATGACCCAGAGAAGATACCCTTTTATGGTTACCAGAAGGGGAAAAAAAAAAGCATAGGTCAGTGTGCAGAAATAGCCTTTCATAAAGTTCCTAATGTGTCCAGTTCACTTCCAAAATTTACACATCCTTTGAAAGCCTTGTTTGGGGAGCAGAACACGGGGTTTCAAGTTAAATTTATAGAGGCTCAACTATTCTTGAATTCTTTAAAAGCATTTATACTAAATCCTTCTGGCATGTACTGTCACTATGGAGAGTATTACAGATCATAATATAACAATCACTTTTCAATTAAGGTGCCATTAATTCATGCTTCAGAGATTCTAATTTATAAGAAACAAGCCTTCATTATTATCCTGCACTGTGTTTGTTTAAGCAGTTCTTCCTGCAAGTGGACAACTGGGGTACTAGTGCAAAGCAGTTTATAGACTGCAAGGGCAGGAGCCATCAGAGCTTTACAGTAAATTTGACTGTAAGCATATTTCACCTCCTTCTGTGACAGAAAATAGTTTTCTCTTTCTTCTTTCAGATATTCCATGGGTAACTAAGGCTTGTATGATCCTCTCAGTGCTGGTTTCATTGTGACATGACCACACAGTGGCTCTGTTATGCCTGCAGTTCAGATTTATGGCTGTCAACTCTTATGAACGTTTTTATAATAGGTGCAAACAAGAAAACAAGTCTCAACTGTGTTTAACTGAGCTCTTTGTCATGTTGTGAAGATTATTCTGTTGCATAGAAATGGAAATGCTGATGGGAGGTACATCTAGCTGCCACATGACACTGTGTTTGCCAGTCCCTGTTTGGCAAGATGTTTGACTTTTTGGCTGGGCCTTTTGTCCAGAAGAGACCATCTAAATTTGACTGAAGATGAAATGACCTATTTAATTTAAGAATTCTTCATAATTTTTCTGAGCTGGTTTAACTGATGATACTAGTACTTAACTAGACTCTATTTTCTTCTAATACTATTGGGCCTAAATGGAAAATCTCTTGCTTTTAGTGATAGTTGGATCTATTGCTTCTCCCATATTTCCTTGTTTATTAATTTGTAAGAACATTATGGAGGACTAGAGCTGGAACTGTGCATGCATATATAAACACGGTAATGAAGAATCCTATTACATCATTGTTTAAAAAGAAAATGATGACCATGTTAAGAAATGAAATCTTTCAGTGAGGACTACACAGGAATTTATGTTATGAACCAAAAAGATTTGGTCTTTTGTGTAAAATTCATGTGATTAAGGTCAGCCTATGAGCAGAAATGGTTCCAATCTGCAACTGAAAAACTGCGCCACTGTCTGCACTAGAGATTAGAGCTGGCTTGTTTTCATGCACATTTGGTCAACAGATGGTCCAAGTATTCTGTGGGCATTCTGGCAATGTATAAGTCTGCACATCAATGACAAAAACCCATCATATGAATAAGTAAATGTCAGTGTTCATCTGATTAGAATGAACACCCAGTGTCAGCATTTCAAAAAGTAGTGTAGCTGGCTGACTTAAAAGGAGAAAAGCTAGCAAAACATCATATCATTGCTAAATTAGCCCATACCATTCATTCTGATAAGACTGAAAGAACAGAAACACTACAAGGCTTTTATAAAAACTAATGTTATTTGCCTCTGGCCAGAGGAGTTAGCCAGTATTTGCTGTCTTGCTGGATTGTTACCTTAGAAGTAAAACAAAAAGCAAACAACCACACACCCCCCCAAAATACCCTGTGAATAATTCTTGTGATCAATTGTATTTGCTGTGAATGGTACACAGAAGTCATGTTTCCCTAAACACAGGAGAAATAAACAACAGCAGGCAGTTTCTGGCCTGATAATGCCCAGGAATACTGGCTCTTTCTTTAGGGTCAGTTTTAATATACAGTGTATCTGTCAACATGGCTTAAAGTATCCCTCTCTCCCCTGCCTTCATGTCCCCCACACACCTGTTCCACAGAAGTTTTCCCTTCTCAAGCCCCTGCTCCAGCTGGGCTGTTTTTCCAACTAAGGCAAGGGATTGAAATAGTTTAAAAGCAAAAGAACATAGAATATGAAAGGTATGGTGAGGGTAATTGATGTGTCCATAAAAGAAGCTGGACAGGGGTCAGATTTCAGGTAAGGAGGTGGGGAATGGGGCAAAACACTGAGGACCTTTGGCTGGAATTGGCACATAGCACTTTTTGTTATGAAACACAGCATCTTTGTTGCGGTGTTCATTGCTGCTTCTCCAGTTTTTGATCCCTTTCTTCCCCTTACCAGCTGCAACCAGAACCTTTATCTGTGGTCAGCTTCAGTTACATCTCCTAAAACCATATTTAATTTCTGAGCCATCTTAAATGAGACCAGTGTTTTGTAGCTGGCTTCCCTTATTCTCAACAGTCTTCCTGTTTGAAGGAACAAAACTCTATTCTCTCCAGCCTCCATTCAGGAGGGTTAGTGTTATTATCAGTTTTAACATGCTTGATGAATGCGTGTAGATCAAAGACAACTTTTGATGGTGTCTATTAACACCTTGTAAAATGGTATGCAAACCTTCCTTCTTTTACTGGTGGAACAGAAGTTGATTATGTTTTCATGAGATGATAGTACCAGATTGTAGCCTACACTTGCTTTTTACATCCTTTTGAAAGGGCAGAGAAGGGTGAATGTTCAGCAGCTGTGCTTCTATAAACAAATGTACTGGTACACAGTGCTGCACCTATATGACACAGAAAGTAAATACTGGTAATGTATTTGACAGTCTGTCTAAATTGCACAAACCAGACAATTTGCTAGAAATACAGCAGGTTGGGGTATTTTTAATGTGACTGATTCTGTTCCTAACTGACAGTAATTTTATCATGGTGTTTGGATACACTGTTGACAAGGTGATGTCTTTTGCACACATTTGTTTTTAATTTTTGTTACTGAGCTCAAGTAGGATTTTAACAATGCAACTAATTGCTGTGCATATTCCAAAGATAAGAGTGCCCTTAATGTGTTATTCATAACATGGAGTATGAGAACATTATAAGGCCAGGATTGTCTTTAAATATTAATTTTATGGTAGCCATGGATGCATTAGGCTCTTGTAGAGAACAAAAACACTGAATACAACTCTTAATTTTTTTTTTCTTTCAACACAGTTGACTTTTATAAATATTTTCATTCTTTAGAATGGAGGAGACAGTGAGAAATCTGCTGCAGAGCCAAGGATCCCCAGGCCAGCATGGAGAGGGAACTGTCAATATCGTGAAGGTACATCAGGTATTAGTGACTTACTGCCTGTTTACTTGTGATAGAAAAGTTCTTTAAAACAAAAATTGCACTGCTGAAGTAAATGGGTCTGGCATTGCTTCCTCTATTTGTTCATTACTTACAAATACTTGTAAGTGGTGGTTGGTACCATCTAAATTTTCCCAGGTGTTCTCTCACCAGAGTTTTAAGGGTTTTTTTCCTTTTGATTGTCATTGTCTTATCAACAGTTGTTGCTTCTCACAGTTCACAAGGGACAGAGAAAGTAGTTTTGCAGACATCATTAAAGCACTTGATATTTTAATTGATATATTCCAGCATCTTTAGAAAACACAGATGCTTTTAACATCTTGACCTTCAGATAGTGATGTTTAAATTTATCCACTCATATTTTTATTGCCATGAGATTTCCATATCAATCTTCATAGTTTTTTACTGCTGCTTTTGGCAGGTGTGTTTTATCAGCTTCACTTGGAGTAGAGAGAGTGTGTCTCTCAACAGAATTTAAGAGAGCAAGTATTTTAGAGGTTTTTCAGAGGGAACCAGAAAGGAAAAGTTTATATTTTCCTAATGTACTGATGTATTCTGGAAGTGGTGAACCTGAAGTGGTGGAAAGCCTTGTTAAGTGTCTGGAAAAAGGAATGTGTTACCTCCCAGTTAATCAGATATTCTGCAGATAAATTCTTAAAAAAAAAAAAAGTAGTCCTATTCTGTATCTTTTTAAACATAATAAGCATTCCTTATAAAGACATAAGATGCTGACATAATATAATAAAATCTATACTGGTTAGTGATCTTTCAGATAAAACACTTTCACAATTCTAGTTTTATCAGTGCATTCCTACAACTGATAGCTCAAAAATACAGCAATATAGCTAAACAAAACTTATATTAAATAGTATTTATGACTGTAATTAAATTTTCATTTTAAGCTTAGATTGAAGGGAAAAGAATCTTTTAGATTAACCTTCCAAAATAATCACTTTTTCTTCTTAAAATGATACCCTGTAAAATTTAATTTCAGGACAAATTAAACTTTTTGTTGAAGATAATGCTCGTAGAAACTGGTGATAAAGCATCTATAATTTTATTCAATACCTTTCTGGAATTCAAAAATAAAACTCAGTTTCATCCTCTTGGTTTGAGCTTTAAATCCATACTTCCTGCACAGTGGGTCTTCTGAAATGGGCTCAGTATCAGTCTTTCCTTTGAGTGGATTACTTGTCTGTCCATAACAGACAGCTGGAATGGTTTTATTGCCTGCTTTTCTCTATGTTCTCTTACCATGGAAGCCACAGTAGGGTGGTACCATAATTATGTTCTAATTTCTTTGGGTTTGCACTCTCAACAAGAAAAGCAAAAAAGTACTTCAGCTATTTCCCATCAAACTGAGGACTTATTTTTCTTTTGGGCTTTTGGGGACTAAACTGGAAAAACATTAGCTATGTTGTCTTTTGAAATTTGTGTGTGCAGCTTTCCTAGGGGGGAGATAAACTAGTCATTCTAATTTCAGTGCTTGTGTATTCTTCATCTTTTTTGTTATTAATTCTTGAAAATAAAAGATAATTTGTTTAGGGTTTTGCTTTTGCCTCTTTTGGGACCATACTGATGTGGGCATTTGTTATCTTTTGCCAGCCAGGAGAATGGGCACTGTGGTGTGTTTTTAGTGAAATCTCTTGGGCATATTTTCTGACCAACAAAACAAGGCAGTTCTGCCCAGCTAAATGATAGCAAGAACAATTCCTTGTTTTCCTTCAGCTTTGGCAAACAGCCCCCTCCACCTAACAAAGTGCTGACTAACCCCCTTTTTTCCCTTAATCTGGACATGGGGTTTTGTTTGAATCTGCAAGGTGGTAGCTGGGATGATTTCCCGAACCTTAGCCTAGCTATCTTACAGAGTGAAGCCATCTCTCTCCCAGGAGCTTAAAGCACCCACATACCTGTTACTCTGGGTTTATTTTAAATCTCCACATTGTATAACACCTTCCTTTTCTTCCTGTTCTTGTTCTTGGGAATGTTTTCATTCACGATATCAAAGTCATCTTGGTTTTTAGCAATTTTTATTTCCATATTGTCAGTATGCAATTTTATTTGCTTATGAATTTCTTTTCCTAATTCATGACTCAGAAGGAATGGTTTTTCCTTTCCTGGAGGACTAGCTAAGCTATTACATCATATTCATGCCACACATATATGGCATCATATAATAGTCTCTGATCACTAAAATAATGCAGACCATTTCCATTTTTTTCTGAATGTCTCTGCCTTCTTCAGCCTCACATCCCTTTTATTCACTTCTGAACAAATAGGTTTTTTTTTTTCTGGGAATCTAAAGGAATGTCTCTATTCACATGCAAAACAGCACATTCCTGCCCTCATATGGCTATGTGTAGGTCAGAAATGGGTTCACTGGGGGTGTGAAAAGTTTACAAAGTATTTTAACACTGGAAAATGTACTAATAAAGCATTATATGAAAGAACATGGTATTGATACCAACTGTATGGAAAACATGGATAACATATCTAAATATGGGATAAATTTTATTGCTGACATAGTGTCCAGGTTTGGCAAGAGGCATCAATATTGCAATAGAAGAATTTCATTTTTATCTTTCCAAGTGTATTCAGACAGTTTTTTGCTATATTTGTAAGAATAATTCACAAATGGGAGTAGTTTGAATGTACAACCTAGGTAATGTTTCTTAGAAACACTGATGTAGTCAGGTTTGGGGAAACCTGATAACCATATTATTATCCTGTATTTGTAAATGAAGTACAGATGTGAGCTAGCGTGCACATAAAAGATTTTTATGATCTGAATTCCAAGTGACATACATATATCTTCATACACAAAATTTACTGAATGTATCAATAGTAACAATATTCTGAAAGCCATCCCCTACAATCAGGTACCTGATAGAACATATTCTGAATCACCTGTTCTCTGTGATCAGAATATGATCAAAACTCAGTGCAATACAGTATCAGTTTTTACTGCAGTTTCACAACCATACATTTCATAACAACTGAGGACGTGACCTAGGTGGATCTCCAGTGTGACTTATCAACACATGTCCTATATTCTCTGACACCATGGGAAGTTAGTTTTAGTGTGCGAAGCCTGTTAAAATTAATATCTGAATAGTCATAAAAGATACTTCTGTGCAGCAAACACTTTTGATCTATTGACCATTGTCTACATATTTGTTTTTTACACATCTAATTATTGTTCTAGGATGTATGAAATTGAGTTCTTATTATAATACCAATATGCCTGACTCCAGAATAAATATTCTTGCTAATGAACATTAAATGTTGCATAGTGATCACGTTAGAAGAATAATAATAAGATGGAGCTTAGACCATGCACTCTTACTGCAATACTATGTTAGGTCTTGCTGGGATTCTTACTTAAAGTAAAATTTTCTAACACTTTTCATAGAGCTAGTTCCCTTTGGGAATTTAGTTTGCTGGACTTAGGATGTGATTAGGGTAAAAGAATTTAGAAGCAGGATTGTACATAAAATTCTCCTCTGTTACCACTTTACATAATAATAACTGAGGGAAGGTAATGCTCATGTAAATGTAGATAAGAATATGTGTTATTTGAATTGCCTTGAACCATAGCATTTCTTGCTTAAGAGTTTACTTGACCAAAAGCATCCAGTAAGTAAGAACTTTATGATGTTTCCAAGAGCATTGCTCATCTGAAAGTAAGACTATGAAAGGACAAACCAATCTGCCATACATTAATACTAATCTCATTCAAGACAAAAGTACTTTCATATGAAGAATTATCCCTAGAAATAATTGTGTGCAGTACTTGAACCCAAGATATTAAAATAAGCATTGCACAGACTTCCCTTCCTAAATTTTTCCTCATGATTTAGATATAAAAACTAGATACTCTTTCCTATTTGATCATAATACTGGATATCTAGGTAGAGTTTTACCTGATTACAGATCACTCAAAGACTTTAAAGTGGTTTTGTTTTTTTTTTAATTTCATTTGACTTTCATAGAATCATAGAATATTTAGGGTTGGAAAGGACCTTAAGATCATCTAGTTC